>WEKY01044303.1:0-18126 GCA_013390045.1 Picathartes gymnocephalus
TCAGCTTTGGCCAGTGGCAGGTCTATCTTGCAGCCAGCTGGAACAAGCTCCATCCAGCATAGGGACATTTTCTGACACCTTCTGACACATTCTGACAGAAGCCAACCCTGTAGCCCCCTAACTACCAAAACCTTGCCATGTAAACCCAATAGAAACTGTTCCCCACACCTCTAGCCTCAGGTGCTCCATTCCATATTTCTCTTCCAAAATTTCTTCCATTAGCTGTCTGTCACCATAGGGCTGTGTGTCTGCTCTTAAACTTGAATGCAGANCATACTGTTAATGTTTGGCAGTCCTCTAATTTGTCGACGTCTCTCTGGAAGGCCTCCCTGCCTTTGAGGGAGTCAACAGCTCCTCCCAGTTCCATATTGTCTCCAGATTTACTTAGCATCCCTTCCAGTCCTGTGTCCAAGTCATTAATGAAGATGTTGAAGAGCACAGGACTGAGGATGGAGGCCTGCAGAACCCCACGAGTGACAGGTCACCAGCTGATGTCACCCCACTCACTGTAACCCTCCGTGCCTGACCCGTGAGCCAGTTGCTCACCCATCCCATCCTGTGTTTATCCAGCTGTGTGCTGGACATTTTGTCCGGAAGGGTCTTGTGAGAGACAGCATCGAAAGCTTTACTGAAATCCAAAAAGATGACATCAACTGCCTTCCCTTGACCAACTAGGTGGGTTATGACAAGATAACACACCTAGGAAATCAGGTTTGATAAACAGGACTTTCCCGTCATGAAGTCATGCTGGCTCTGACCTATTACTGCATTGTCTTTCAGGTGTTTCCACACCTTTCAGAATAATTTTCTCCATAATGGCAGGCTTGAAGTTCAGCACTTTCTCTCCCCAGTTCTGATCGCTAGCTGACCATTTGGGTTAGATTCTGCTACTAATAGTCTAGGATGGATGGCACTGATATCGGTGACTGATTTTTGGTAGGAGCTTTTGCCACAGTACCATGTCAGATATGTATATATATGAAACCAGAAATGTGAAAACAAGGAGGAACAATTTGGGACTATATTCAGGAAAAAATCTGGAATAGAAGGATTTTTTTATCTTCTTATATGACAGACATATTCCAGGTTATAAGCAATAAATTTTACATTTCACCTTTTACCCAAAATTACAATGTTACCTGGTTCTTGCAGATATTCGTAGTCATATCCCAGCTCTCTTGAGGGTTTAAAAAATTCTCCATTTCTGTAAAGAGGAATGAAGGGGACCATGTAATTTTCTCGATTGTGCCCAATTGGTGCATTGGCTGCTGGGTATACTTCTAGCATGGGCCTGTGTCTTCTTAGCCACTGTTCAAAAATGCTGTGGAAGAAAAAGCGTGTTANTTTACAGGTGTAGATATGTCGTTAAGTCCCTTAAATAATCTAATTATTTCCAGAAGATCTGGAAAATAAATGTTTTGTTTTTTTTTTTTTTTTTTTTTTATGCTGGGGACAGAGTTGCGTGCAATGTCTTGTGTTTATGTGTGTGTAATGCTTTCCAAATTTCCAAATTTGGGGTTATCCACTTCAGTGCTGAAGTGGATATGCAAGCCTATGCAAGCCTACAAAAAGCAAATGTCTGTGGTGCTGAAAGGAGTCTGAATGTGCTCTTAAGTACCATAAATGTAAATCACTCTCTGTGCTCAGAAATTCATGTGGTTGTGAGGGATAGAGAAAAATGGATTAAAGACCTCAGTCCTTCCTCCTCATTCGCAGTAGCATTTGTAGCTAGTTGTGAATGGTCTTGTTGCTAGCTGCCCTGTCCTGTTCCCTTTCCTCTAATTTCTTAGCAAGGGTTTTCCTACCTACAGTAAAATATGGTTACACCATGGTCCTTTGGACATCACTAAAGGAGTGGAAACATCTGAGGAAGAACAGCTAAGGTATATGAGCCGAAAATCTTGACAAAGCAGGTCAGCTTTCAGTAAAGTATCTTCCTCCAGCCGGAGCTTCTTCAGTGACCTTAGTGTCTGCACTCTTGTTTAACACACTTCTCTCCCCAGCTGCTGTTGTACAGCTTTATTTTACCTCTTCTCAATATGTTATCCCAGAGGTGCTGACAGTGTCACTGAGGGGCTCAGCTTTGGCCAGTGGCAGGTCTATCTTGCAGCCAGCTGGAACAAGCTCCATCCAGCATAGGGACATTTTCTGACACCTTCTGACACATTCTGACAGAAGCCAACCCTGTAGCCCCCTAACTACCAAAACCTTGCCATGTAAACCCAATAGAAACTGTTCCCCACACCTCTAGCCTCAGGTGCTCCATTCCATATTTCTCTTCCAAAATTTCTTCCATTAGCTGTCTGTCACCATAGGGCTGTGTGTCTGCTCTTAAACTTGAATGCAGAAAGCTTAAAGGCTGCAGTAGGTGAAGAGTTTATATTGACATTTTCAAGTCAACCACTGGATGTGTTTGGAAAGCAAAATTAAGAACCTTCCAAAACATTCTCAGTTCTCCTCCTTTTGAGCTTTTTCTGCTCAACTCCTCACTTTCGATCCTCAAATCCTTTCTCTGATCCCTTTGTGTATGTTCACCTGAGTGTGCCAGAATAGGAAAGGTGGCAAAATGCTGCAGGGAAAGCAGATGCAGGTGTCTTCTGCATGGAGAAAGAGGATTCTATACTAAATCAGAAGATACTGGTGAAAGGTAATTATTAACATCAGCTTCAGGGAGGGATCACTGGACTAATTTATCAGTTATAAGGGGTAGAAATGGTCTAAAGAGACCTGTAAATTGTGCTTTAATGGAGATCCTAGCGCAACAGTTGCTCCTCCCCAACACTGGCCACTGATGGGAGGACATGGGCTTCCCTCCCCTGTTCCCCCCCAGGTGTTCAGAGGCTCAGGTTATCTCAGAAATACAGTCCCTAAGTGCAAGTGCTCAGGGGTATCAGGATCTCTGCAGGTTATCAAGGAATTCTGCCAGTAGATTTCTACCTCTTGTTTTTGGGCAGAAATGTTGAGAAACACTCTGCATAGCCCATCAAATTAAAGCCCTCTCACACTCATCAAAATAGAGGTAGAGCCAAAATTTTGTTTATCTTTTTAGGATCAAAAACTCTAATAGATGAAAACATGACTGCGATCATACACTTTGTCTACCCTTTACAATGCAGGTATTAATTTTGATTAAAATCTTCATTTGTATCTCTCTTTTTGAGTTAATTTCATCAACTCTAGCTGAAAAACTCCTAACTGAATAGTAATGTTTAGTTGAAGCTTTCTGGTGAATAAATTTAATCAATATGAAGATTTCAGCTGGAGTTATCTCAGGAAAGTTTAAAAAGAAACTCTATAATCTTTGGAGAACAGCATGAAGAAATTCAGTAATCACTAAAAAAGACATAGAATATAAAGGAGTAATTTAGCTTGAGGAGGGGTGGGATGTGGGGGAGTGTTTTACTCCAGTCTTTTCCCTGCCTGGCTTTTACTCACGCCTCGCGTAAAGTACCCTGACTACCAGAGCCTTATTTTCTTGTAGATGGGAGCTGAGATAGCTCTTTTCTGCAGCACAGAGTTTTTAGAGGTACAGAGATACTCTGGTTGTGGGAACATGGCAATATTTTAAGAGGGAAGACAAAGGACTTGGATCAGGTTTTTAATGTCTGGTGATGATCTGTACCCTTACTTTGGAATGCTCAATCTGAGGTGCTTCCTGCGGCCTGATTTTTAGAAAATGCTGAGCAGTCACATTCTGAAAATCCCGGGGGGAGATGTGCACAAGATTCAAAGCTAAAAGTCGTCATTTGCCTGAAATAGCTTTGCAAGACATGCCCTGAAAGGCAGCACCCTCTCTGCATGAGCTGTGTTGCTGTTGCATAAGAGCTTTCAATAAGAATCCTTAGGCCAGTAATCCTTCAAGCAGAATGCAAATGCAAAACATTTCCATGGAAATGAACGTATGTACTTTTGGATTCCTTCATTTGCAGTGTGGTTCCCACATGAGGTATCAAGCTTTGCTTAGCAGTAGCTGGAGCAGTGAATTGTCTGCCTTTGCAGCCGATCTTCAGATTCAGATGTGATCGTATGCCTCTAAATACTGATATGATGAGTTTTGCTGATGCACAAGATGTGTTGCACAATTCATTGAGTTGTTTGGGAACAGTTCTCTCCATTAGCGGGCAGAAGATCTTATCATCTTGGCTGAAATCTCTCTCATTGAACATATCTGTATGCCACTATAGAAATCTCAGAAATATCCTTCAAAGCTTTAAGAGCCACAATTTCTTGTACGTCCTTCAGAACAGCTAGTCATGTGCATTTATCTTGTAGTAGTCTTTGGTTTTTTGCTTTTGGGTTTCCTTTGATGCTTTGAAAGATTAGGATCATATTCTGCTTGCTAATAAAGTGATTGGGTGAAGTTGCATTTATTATTTCGATTTAAAGTCTTGTTCCCAGCTTGTTCAGTAAAATGGACTCAAAACTGTATTTTTTTCTTGGCCAGATAATGCATGGTGATCTGTATTTTCAAGAGAGCGTTCATTTTTTTAAAATTTTGCTTGAGAAAACGGACAGATTTAGTATACCAGTAATATTTATTACATGTACTTCATCTGTTTGTATTCCTCCTTTTAAGAGGAGTACTTCCATTTCCCTATCTTAGTCATATTTTGTAAGTTATGGAAGAAGAACCTTACTCTTGCTTTTCAAGAACAGTTTCCCAGCTTAGTGGAAAAAGAAAACTCCCAACTGGGGAGAAAAACCCATGGACAGGGCACAACTTCAGTGTATTTCTAATGGTAAAGTACAAATAGTTCTCCTTGGGCACCATAAGCCCTTTCATATCAGAGAGTTACATTTGATGACTCCCCAGCCAAGACTGTTAACTCCCTTCATACATTTTTAAGGAAAACTGGAAGTAGCCTATGGCTTTTTCTGTCAGCCAGGTAGTGACACTGGCACAGTGCTCCTGTCCAGGGGGAAAAGATTTAGGCCAAAAAAAGAGTATACTTGAAGAAAGTAATCACACTCTCCTTTGTTTCAGAGTACTGTGAGCACTGCGTCAAACATTGTAGAATACTTTTTTCTTCAAAGAAGGTGCTTTCTCCAGCCCTGGCTATATTTGAGGCAGTTAGCATCAAATAGTTTCTCTGTCATGCAGGGCTATCCTTTCCTGAAGGCAAAGAGAACATGTCTGAACAGCTATGATGGATCACGGCAATTCTTCCATGTGCCTTGATCTATAGAGACTGTTGTTTAATTCAATAACAGGCATGTGCTTTCCATGACAGAAAGAAATTAGTGTTTCCATCATCAGTTGAAAAGCTTACAGTTGACAGACGTTTTTCTTTTCTTCCCATAAAAGCAGTCATGTAAGTTATTTCCCTTTAGTATCTTGAAAATGTGTGCTTGTTTCCTGTTCTTTTCTCAGGAGCTACAGCCTTGGAAGAGTCTAGGTCTGCAGAATGAATGCTACATGCAGAGAGACAAAATGCTGAGGTAATTAGCTGGTCCCTTCATGGAGTGACAAAGCTCCTGGTAGAAAAGCCAGGTTTGTGGCAAAGCAGCTGACTTTAACTCCCTAGAATTGTTGGTTATCTTAACAAACCTCTGCTCTTATGTTATCTTCATCTGGACCTCTGCATCCTTCCCTGGACCTGAGAGCCTAACAAAGCAAGACCATGAGGTAAAAGACATCTTCAGGGCCATTTTATTCCATATTGCCTCCCTTTCTTGACATAATTTAACTAAAGGTAACAAAAAGGACAGCTAAAGACTCAGATCAGGGCTCTGTTATATCCAATCTCCATACTAATTCCGTGAAAAAAAAAAAAGAAGAGTACTGGACATAAGTTTAGTGAGAAGAGAAAGCTCTCTGGCTCCTGTAGAAGTCTGGTTGGTCAGTTCCTTCCTCAGCATGTAGACAAAGACAGCAAGCAGATAAGTAGCTATTTGTATAGCTGGAAGTGATATTTTCCAGAGATAGAGACTTTTTTAGCATTGAAATTCCAGCTAGACTGGCATCACTTGGGAGATATTGGCAGTGCTAAGGGAGCAGATGGGATGTGAGTGTGGTGGGAAGACAAGGTGGGATAAAGGAAAGAAGAGAAGAGCTAATCAAAAGTTGTTGGGAATTTTATTCAGAGAATGGAAATGGAGATTAGCAGCAATAAACTGTAAATCCTTGAGGATGATACGTCTACCTAGAAGGGTCATAGGCAATCAAAGCTTAAGAAAGAGAAATTTAAGACATGGAAAATAACTAAATTAAATAGAGATTAGTCTCCTGATAGCCCTAATGCCCTTTGTATTTCTTCAGCAGCAAGCAAAATTGACTTGGAAAGGCATTGGGCAGATTAAAAAATAATTCTGTCTAGATTAGAGAAAATACCCTTTGCATCTGGAAGGCTTCTTCCTTCTCTTGAAGAAATCAAAGTGCCCAAACTGAATGTCCCAAATAAGAGGCCCAGGAATGGAAAGAGATTGGAGAATAATTTGAATTTTGAAAGATTCCCTGCCTCACATTTAGTGCTCAGAGAGGCTCAACCTCTCTAAAGGGAATTTCCAAAGTAGAAATTATTTTGTAATGGCTGTAATATTAAAGTTATTACTAGATTATGGTAATCAACACCCTATGCAAAGATTATTTTTGAGGTAGAAAGTAGAATTTTTATATTGTAGAATGGGTTAGTCACCTGAAGATTAAAATAAGGCTCAGCTTTGTATTTAAACTTTGGAAAATTGATCATGGGACATGATTTGCTGTCACTTAAGCCATTTGATTCAGTCAGAAGCCATGTTTGGCTGCATATTTGAGAGTTTTTAGAGATTCTTACGGGCCTCATTTTATTCTGCACAAAATAGGCAGAGAGTAAAAATAACTTACCTAAATTCATACCAGACACACTGTAGTGAACTGGTGCCTCAGCTGTGGGGCAAGTTAGTACTGAACTGTGGCACCTCGAGGAGTTAGGTTATACCATTGCAAAGCATAGGATCTCAATTTTTTTTTTTTTTCCTTTTTATTATATATCTGTATAAAGATCCCTGTAAATGCTGATAAGCTTAATACTTGTGTGTACCAGCTCTAATGGGTTCCAAAGAACTGGTATGTGGTAAAAAGTAATAATGACACCCACCTGGTATGTTGATGCTTTGTCAGTTTAAATTTTCATTCAGGGAAAATATACGTTGCTTTTGCAAAACCTTTTAGTGTGGTACGGTGAAAATTAAAGCCATCTATAACAGACATGGATATATCATTTCTATTTAATTGCATATAAATAGACTCAAGTATTTTCTTTGTTCTGCTATATACATACCAGATTATACAAGATGAAATTAAATGAGCCGTAGTGGAAAATTAATTAAAAAACCCAAACAAACAAACCCACCTTGGTTTAACGGGTGGTGGGAAAAGAGGATTGATTTGAGGATAATTTTAAAAAGGCCACCACTATATACTTTCTTACTGAAAATATGAATTCATATTATTTTATGAATAATATATGCAATGGGATTATAACTAATGAAAGGATGAGCCAAGAAATAACTGGGTTTATGCTGCCAGTGGGAAATACCAGGCAGAGTATAAAAGCATTGCTGTATGTAGGCTGGATTCCTTCCTACTGTTCCAGATAGTGTTGTGCACTCAGAAAAGAGATGGTGCTCACAAGAAGGAAATCTTAAAATCTAGAAAAAGTAGAGCAAAACAATAAGAGTGGGCAGTTTTCTTTATCATTTTGCAAAGCATCCCTTCTAAGGGCTGTTTCCCAAGTGTGCTACCACAGTCATGAGCAGAGGTACTCTTGACTGATTAAATTTAGGAGGAGAAACCAGACCTTAAATATCCAATTCTAAGATTGAGCCACCTCATAGGCACTGGCTCATAGTATAAATTAACTGTCCCTTCAGGATGATTTAACAGAAAAATTTAATCCAGTGTGTTTTACCTTGCAATGCAGGACAGATGGAGAGAGGTGAAGAGGGGGAAAAAGAGGGTTCAGTAGCTCTGTATGAATTCCTCTCTCACACAACAAGGAACAAGAGTGGCACTGCAAGTGTGCCCAGTGGGAGGACTACAGTCACTTTATGAAGGCTCATGGTCACTCTGGGTCCTTTGCACTGCAGGGGACACAGTAGGCATTCCTCCCTGCCTCCTTGTCCTTACTTTCCTTGTAAGCATTTGCACAACCGTGCCATAAGCAGGATTAAGGAACTGATTTTATTTAAAACCAAACCTCCCCTTTATTTTCATTTGTTCTTGGATAGTTTAGGTGAGATAAAGCCATGGATCTGATTCATTATTCTTTTGTGTGATGGCCAGCACAAGTGAGAAACTGAGGTGAACACATCTGGGTAGCACTAATTACCGAGTAGGACCTTTTCTTCTTCCTAACCTATGTGCCAGGTCAAACAGACTTAAAGCAACATTGAAATTGTGCCCTTTGTTTCTCGATAGCCTGATAAACCTGTGCCTCAGCGGAGCCTGCACTCAGTATTAACCATTCAGCTGCTAGACAGCCACTTTGTAAGCCACTAATAAATTTGTCAAGTTCGAATCCGAAGTTCATGTCCTTTGTTGTGCCAGGTTTGACACGAAGACTTTCATTCCTCATCTCCAGTTGTGAGATTGAGGTGAGGTCAGACTGACTATGCCAGAAGGAATACAGAACATTGTTGCTTAGAGCTCATTTATGCAATTTCTTTCAGTATCATGAGATCTGACATGCTGTGGAAGAAATCTGGCAAGCAACATGTATTTGCATTTGGAAAGAAAAGAAAAAGGAAATAAATTAAAGAAAGCTGAAATGCCAGCCCAAGGACTGTCATTACACAGTAGTCATCACCTTAAAAGTTGGCACTAGTCAGCTGGTATTGCAAAGTCACCTCAGGTAATTCCCATCCCAAGCATTTGGGAGAAAGATTGGTGCTTCTGTCCTGGAAGAGGTGCTGATGCTGAGGCTGTAAAGTCAAGGCACTGTACTATTTGCCAATGTATGCAGTTATATTGCAGTATTCTTTTTATTCTTTTTGTTTTAAGTTGGCTAAAGACACTGCGGGGACTCTCAGGAACGTTGTAAACAAATTACACCGTCATAGTGCAAGTGTCTGATTAAAAATTAAGATGCTGCCCTCAATTATTGTGAAAACTCATCCAAAGCCTTTGAGGCTGTGTCCCCCACTGGTGACTCACTGCTGAGGATTGCCCTGGGCTAGAGGGCTCATTCGATCTCGTCCCAGCTACTGGAGAATGTCCAGGGGCTTCCATCATCAATTCCAAGCTGCAGCATGCAGCAAGGATCTTTGGACGACATCACCTCTTCCCCAAACCCTCGAAATACCTCTGTGAAGTTACTCCTATGCCAGTCCCTGGGCCACCTGTGCATGCATGTGTGTGCCTGCTGTGGGTGAGGCAGCTGCAGGCTGAGGGGTCAGGTTAGCGGCTACACTGGGTGCCTGAGACCTGTTCCTGGGGAATCCAGGCTGTGCATGTATATATCCCTATAGTATGTATGTTTTCATCACAGGCTTTCATCACGGTCAGCCAAAGAGGTAAAGAGGATGAGGATGTTGGTGCTGTTGGAATTTTGTGTAAGTGCTGCATTTCTTGCGTTAATCTGCGTATCTGGTCAAGCATGAATATATGCATACACATATATATACACCTAATGTGTGTATGTGTAGGGTTGGGAATACATGCTCAATCTCAATAATGGCTGCACCCAAGAACATGAAGCTGTGGTAGCCACACCAGCTTGGGCTTCTACATTTGTCAAAACTTAAAAGAAAGACTTGCACAAAACAGGAAAAAAAAAGGATGTTTTAGCCTGGTGGAGCAGTCTTCTCATATAATGCTGCGCTTCTGATTTTTTTTCTCAGAGCATATATTCCATGTAGATCAATTATATGCCTCTGAAATATGCATATTCATTTTCAGGAAAGGTCTGGCTTGCTTTATTGTTTCCCTTTACTTCATCTTCTGAACCAAAAGTGGGGATTTTTAGAGTGAAAGAGACCACCTGAAGCACAGAGGGACAACATGCAGATGATGAAAAGCCCCTTCCTTATTCAGCAACATTGATATTGGCTGCAGGCTGTCTCCTAAAGTACCATTCTCTGAGTGAGGTATAATAACATCCATATGCTGACACCTTCCCACCCACTACAGATACCACCAGAGCTGGGGAGCCATGTGACACCTGAGGATCTTGGCACTGCTCTGCTTCATGGATCTCACTACAAGAACTCCATCTCCTTTGTTCTCACTGCACAAAGTGGATTTTTGGAAAGTGTCAGATAAATGAAACAAGGAGGGAGTTGACAACCAATCCCATCTAAGAGAAAACCAATGCCATTTTGCCTATGTCCCACTTTCTTGAAAACTTCGAGGTTACTGCAGCTGCTGCGTTCACAGAATCATTGAATATCCTGAGTTGGAAGGGACCCACAAGGATCACTGAGTCCAGCTCCTGGCCCTGCACAGGACATCCCCAAGAGTCACACCATGTGCCTGAGAGTTCAAATGCTTCTTGAACTCTGTCAGGCTTGGTGCTGTGAGCACTTCCATGGGAAGCCTGTTCAGTCCCCAACCACCCTCTGGATGAAGAAACTTTCCCTAAACTAAAGAACTGTTTCCTGAGCTTCTCCTTTTTGAACCTAGACTTCTGCTGACACAGTTCCGTGCCATTTATGAGATACTTTTAATATTTTCTCTACCAATTTTATTTAGAACTATTTCCCTCCTATCTATTAGACACCCACAACACGTCTGGAGTACTAAGGGAAGAGAGGGGTCTTCAGACTTTCCTTTGGAAACTTTTCCTCTTTATGTCAAAAAACCTGAGCATCCATAGCCATTTGGAGAAGATGCAGTCGTATCTCTCATTGCTGCTTTGTATTCTCAATTGGCTAAATACCTTCCAGTTATTGCTCCAATAAACATGTAGTCCTCAAAGTGTTTCTCTTCTAGAATAAAAGAGTCATCATCTCTTCAAACCTCTCTTGTAAAAAGAAGCTGCTCAAGCACCAGAGTCCTGCAGAGAATTCGGATACAATGACCCTGAGCTGAGATCACTGCTGGTGGTATAGGATGAAATGTGGTTCCTCCCTCAGAGACGGTTGCTGAAGTCCTGCAGTTGTATTCCCCATTTGCTATCACAATTTCCTTTTGTTACATTGCAAACTGCTTAACCCTTCCCAGAAAAGTCATGTAGCTACCTGGGGCTTCAACTCCATTGCACGTAAGTCTGGGCTCCCCTGCCACAACACCTAACAAGCTTGGCACTCCTGTAACCTACTTTCCTAGTAACAAAACCTTACTGAAATATTACTGGGTTTTGCCTTCTCAGAAAACTGGGTAAGATGAAACAATAAGTGCTGAGCCCAACTTTGATCTGTTGCTGCTATATTACCATGTAAAGAGCTGTATTTCTACTAAAGAGGAAGACAATGAATAAGCTAAGCTCGACACTAAAGACAAGAGCTGAGTGTTGGAAAGAATATGCAGGAATCTGTGCAGATGAAGGTCCGTATCCTCTAGCATAGGACTAGGTAGGGCCTTAGCCTAACCCTGTTATTGGCAAAATAATCTACTTCCTGTGGGAGCTTATTCCATACCTCTGCTGGAAAAAAAATGAGTTCAAATGAGGATTAGCTGTTCTGAGATTCTGTCAGATAGCTGATCTAAACTCCCTTGCTTTTCTTAGTCAAGTCACCCTTTGTTTAACACCAATGAAACATGCAAATGACTTTTCTGAGGTACAGGAGAGAAATTATTTTTCCTTAAATAGTTGTCATCATGAGTGTGGTTTCACCCCTTGCTGTCAAACCAGAGCAATGTTTGGCTAGAAATATTTGCTTTCCATTCAGATTCAGGTCTCCAATACTCTCCAACACTGCAAAGCCCAAGTTATAGGTAAGAAATAATGGGGTGTCCTGTATGCTTTGCAAATAAGGAAATACAAGTGCAACCATATGCTCCACTGAAAATAGAAGTTAGCATTTCATGAAATGTATATCCTGTGTTAAATTTCTCAGATTAATTTTTGCCGTGGTTTGTTGCTAACACAAAAACATCACTTGAAGTTGGAGATAGTAAAAATTCCTGCTGCTGCAAAGTTTAATAACTACTTTCCCCTGAAGAGAAAGATAACAAGCAGATTAAAATGGACTGCTGTGGACGTAGCTGGACTGACACCATTGGAACTCTTGTGCTCTGCAATTCAGTTCTTTTGAGACTTAAAGATTGTCATTATTGAGGTTCACAAGGGCATATAATACATAACTCACATCTATGGGAGTGAAGTGATAATTTCTTTTGATGAATAGGGGGTAGCTACACGTGGGTGAGAAAAGTACCATGTTTTCTTGTGATTTTTTACAATTTGTACAATTACATCAGTTGTTATTGCAGAGGAGCTGCAGGAGGGAAATGCTAGCTGTCTGCATCAGAGCTCATTTTGATCGCTGTGCCACTGGGAGCTTCCTCCTCCTCCAGCATTAGGAGAATAGGTGAAGACTAACCGTGCAGCTCTTGTGAAGTTTCAGGGCAGTGTAACCTTTTCTTTTAACAACCATTAATTGTTTGCAAAATATGTGGTGTAAGAAATGATCCATTCAGTAATTGTGTTGGCTGAACTAAAGTCTTGCAGTGAGACTGATATGAAACCTTCACTTTAAATGGGACTATTTGAACTGAACCTGCTCTATAATTGACTTCTATGAGCAGAATGGATCATTACAAACATCTAGCCTGAATAATGACATGGCAGGTGAGATTGTCAGCTGCTGTATTTCGCACATGAGCCAGAAGACATCTGTTTAACCTTCTTCTGGTCATTCCCCTAAAACAAGGTGGAACAGCAGCACTATAGGTTATAAGTATGCTTAATCAATAAAATGAATACTTATCTCCAGAGCCTGATCCTTGTCCTTATTTCTTTCTGCCTCTGCCTCTGTATGGTCTATCTGTGGCTATCCAGGGGACTTACTTAAGGTTACTTTAAATGCAGATGCACCCTCAAGTGTACTATATAGACCCTGTCCCCCTCTGTCCCCTGGAGGAGGGATGCTCTAAACCCGTACTCCTTCACTTTTGCCTCTAGCCATGGTACGTGGTAGATGATAGGTGATGTGACCCTCCAAGGCTGTTGCTGCATCCCTTTGGGTGCTTTGCAATTGCAGCTGCTCAGGGTTACTGAAGTAGATGTTAGAGCCCAGCTCAGTATCTTGGTGTATGATTTGCCTTTCAGCCCCAGACACAGCGATATCCAAGCAGAGATACTGGGGAGCTGTTTCTCAGCAACACCCCATCCTTCCCACTTACACTCTGCTTTCCATGGATATATTTATGTGGTATTTCACAGTAGATGTGAACTCACTCTGCCCACATACTAAACCCACTTTCAGTGAGTCAGTTCCATCAAAGAAGCTGAGTAGCTCTGGTTAACATGCTACAAAGCCTGAGAGGTTAGGAGGGAAATGTTGGCAGCTCTGCTAGGTGCCAACAGAGGGCTTGTGGTAACAGAGGGAGCATGTGTCCTCCTGCACATTTTTAGACTTCCCCAAGGGGAAATAAAATTTAAAATGTAGAAATTTCCTTTCTAAAAACTTCCATGCTTGAGTTTCCCCCCACCTTCTGTACTTATCTGCTCTGTATCTCATACTTGTAGGAGTTTGTGTGTGTCAATAAAGCTTGTGGCCAAACTCATTCCTGGCCCACCCTCATCTCAAACATTCTGCTGGAAAGCAGTTTTCTTCCTCTAAGTCCCTCGTGATAGAACAGAGCTGCTTTCTGTGAGCAGGAGCTGCTGTAACAAGGTGACTTGGTTAAGCATCAGGGAAGGGTGAGAGCTGGGCTACCTTGCTGCTGTGCCACAGAGCCACTGGGAGGATGTAGCTGTGTATGCTGATTAGAGCCCTCTTCCCAGGATATTGCTAATGGCAACCTCTTGACCTGCCTTTGTCTAACAGACTTCAAGTGGCTCCAAGCCGTAGCTTATTCAGCTCCAGAAAAATATGACCTCTAGGCTGTCATAATTTTTTTGAAAATGTAAACTCAAAAAGCAGTAATAGCCTTGCTGTGCCCATATTAAGGAATAAATCATTCAATTTGTGTTGATAATGTGATTTTTCAATTTTTAGACTGCTTTATTATTAGCTGATGTGTTATTGTACTACAATTTCTGTATCAGCTGCACCTCAGTCAAAAGTTTTGGTGTCTCAAAGTTTTTGTATATCAAAGGGAGAAAAGCATTCCTCAACCTCATGCTTTATCTGTGTTGTATCCCACTGGAGACATTTCAGAGTAAAGAATCACTCTTATTTCATATATTAAACAAGTCTGGAAACATAGCGTTGTCTTACGAGAATTTCTGATGATTCTTTTTGAATGCCTTTTCTCCAAATGTTCCAAATTCTTGAAGCATATAGTTTTTAACTTCTAAAATTAGTTCTTGTTTCCTGTCAACACTTCAAAACAAGAGAACAACTTGGTTTTTTCTTGTGCCATTTTTTGGTCTAAAAACTCTGAGATAACATTCAAGAGAAAACAAAAATGTTCTGTTTCAAAAACAGAGTAAAAATAGGAAGCTTTTATTCTGACATCTCCTGGGAGTGAAAATCAAATTTTCTCTTGTTAAAGCATTTTTTTGCACTAAAATCACTTTTTCCACTTTTGCCATAGTGCGGCATTTTTATTTTTTTTTTTTCAATGGAAGAAGGTGCTGGCATAAGGGTGAGTATATTGAACCCACAGGGACTGAAACTGTCCATAAAGTCGGCCAAGGGAATGGGGTGCTGCTGATCAGAGCAGGGATGTCCAGCTGTGTCCTGTCTTTGCTATTTCATGTGACAGTAAATGAAGCAACTGTTGTCTCCTGTTTCTTTGATACCAGAGAGCCATAGTCAGAGGCTAAGGATATGCCAGGTGCTGCACAAACCAGCAGAATGAGGTAGTCCCTTAATGACAGAGCTTATAACATGCACACAGGACAAGGCACAACTGAGAGATGCAAACAGACAGGAGGAGGACTAGGCACCCATGCACTGGGACTGCAATAGTCCACTCACTGAGGAGAAGTATGGAGGGACTTGTTGGAATGCCAAAAAGGTGTACAATAGGGAGAGGTATAATGAATCTTTTTTGGAGGGGTACATGAGTTCCTTAACAATGAAGAAGAAATGATTTGGGGTTGAGCAGTGAAGGGCCTTCACAATAGAAACCAGTCAATCTGATGTGACGAGAACAAAGAAGCAGCAGAAGGGTTTGAACAGAGAAGAACACTTGGAGTTGAGAAGAGCATTGAGTTAATGTGATGGTGGTTGCAGCAGTATTCTGAGCTGTGCAGTTGTTTATGATAGCTGGAAAAAACAGGTCTTGTAATGATGGCATTGCTAAAATGGGCAATCTGGACCTAGCTCTAGTCTAACGTGCAAATAGTCTATCAAATACTAGACTTCAGAGAGGTGAGAGACTGATATCCTACACATCTGCTGTGTGTCTTCAGAAAATTACCTCTAAATTGCTTGTTCTAAAACCAGGGCCTTTGGAAGTCATCCACATTATTGTAATAAACCCTACCCATTGCTGCAGAACTTAGGAACGAGATGAGGACTGAGGCCTTATTGCATTAGCTGCTGCATGGGTATAAAGTAGTAAGGAGGTCTTTAATGACAACTTCTATTCCCTGTTGCTATTTAACTTTTCTTAGGGAAATATTTGGGTTGGGGTGTGGAAATCCAGAATTACAGAAGTATGAAATAAATGAGAAGGAATCTGAAATATTCAAAGGACAAAAGTGCAGGGAGAACACATGAAGATACTACATGGCTGTAGAGATGAAATGCCGAAAAGATCGAGCAGAAAGGAAAGAGCTCTTCTCAGAGCACAGAAAACACCCCAGTGAGCTCAAGTGGGACTGTGGGCTCATGCTTTCATGGCCTGTGCAGCTGTTCCTTACAGCCTGAGTGGGTTGACTCCTCCCTTGTTATTCCCTTGTGCTGACTGTAGAGCACATCTGAATAGTAAAGAGATTTGCAATTAAGAGAAATGCTTCAGAGAGCTAAAAAACCTCTTGTTTTTGCTGAGTGTATATTTTGTTATGGTTTTTTTCTTTTTTTTTTTTAAGCCATTAAATTAACAATTAATAATTTTCAGGGCAGTCACCTGTTTTTACCAAGCACTGATATTTGATCCCTACATCTTCTAGCAAACAAGAAGGCAAGGAGTCTGATTAATCATTGCTGAGAAAGCTGTTGCCTGGGTACCTTCATACATCTGCACTTCTGAGTGGGAATGACCTAAAAAACCTGAAAGTTTTTATAAGCCAATGCTTTTTTTTTCACCTGAGCAATCTCAACTGCACCTCTGCTTCATCTATCCTTCCCTCCTTTCGCGCATCAGGCCTGGGCAGGGACGATGAGGGACAGCAGATGGTAGGCTGACTGTTGCTCAGTTTAGAAAGCAGCCCCTAACATTTGGCTCACACCTGTCAGCAGACTCCGTATACACTTGTTTATCCTCCTCTGTACCGTATGTTTCCATGCAAAATCAGTTCCAATGATCTATTGCCTTATTGCTATCACTCCTATTATGGTTGTAACTGAGCATTTCACAGTCATTAATGCATTTACCCTGACAGCATCCCTGCTGCGTAGGCATCTAATATCACCCACTGTACAGATGGGTTAGCTCAAGCTCAGATCCACAGCGCCTCAAAAGCCTCATTGAAATTGATGGGAAGGAAATGCATCTCCAGGGGATGAAAGCTTGGGAGAGCAAGCTGCATTCTGGGTTTCACCCAAGGAATTTGCAGTGGAGTGAGGAAATTCCTCTGTGGGATCCTACTTGGATGGTCAGCGTGCTGGACCAGTCTTGCTTTCCTGACACAGAGCTGCTCCCTGCCTCTGCAAACCCAGCAGAACTGTACTGTTGTTGTCACCAGAAGATACAGTTAAAAAGTTAGTTAAAGACCCATTGGCCCACTGTAGGGATAGCAGTCAGATCAAAAGTATTCTGCCCAATTGAGAAAAGTAGATAAGGACCAAAAAATGTGCTTCTGCTGCTCTGGAGACTGTCTCCCACTTCCTCTATTCTTTTTATTCTTACTTGCCTCTCAGAAAATAACTTCTTCTCAGCCCTTCAGGTTTAAATTCTACATAGGAGAGGAACAGCATTTTCTAAAATGTACTGTAAGTACCTATCAGTCACCTACTTATTAATTATAACTAAAAGCATGATTAATCTGTCACAGATAGGGCTGCTAAGTACCCCGAATCATGCTAATGCATTTCTGTCACCTACACAAAAAGCAGCATTATTCTCTAATTTTTACATCTGTATGTACTAAGGCCCATATCCACAGCAGCTGCAGAGCACGGGTGATGCCTTTCTGCCACAGATGGCATGAGGCTGCATCATGCATATCTGTATTGCCCCCACAGTATGTGTGCAGTGGTTTATTTCCTCAACACTATTGAGATAACCAGTTTAATAAGGTTATCTTCTGCAAATAATTTTGCCTTTTAAAATTGATAACAACTACAGTTATGAGAATTATTTCCAGGGACTCATAACGACTAGGACTGAAATTCCTCTGTGGGAAGGGTCAGCACGAAGACCAGGATGCTACTTAAGGCCTGCAACGAGTAGGAGGTGAGAGGTGCATAGTTCTCTTGCAAGTGTCAATGTCTAAGGAAAACAATTCTTTTGATATAGCACATTAAAATTTTTTCTATTCTGTGTTCCTTTTCTCTAAATATTCAATTGATCAGTTTTTTTAATAGCCTAGATGTTGTAAAGTTAATTTCCAGGCACCACTCGAGATTAGTAGCCCTATTGAAACCCTCAAACATCCATCCTGTGAAAGAGTCAATGCATGGATATGCTAAATCACAGCTAAGCTACACTGTGTGACTTTTAAAATGTCCTCAAGAAAAGCTTTTCACATAAAAGATTTTCAAAACTGATACCTCCAGAAGACTAATCATACCCTACAATATGAAGAACAGAAGACTGGTAGGTCAGCCATTGAAGGAACCATTCCACTGATGGCTCAGTGACCTGCTGAGACTTTATGTGAGACTTTATGCCCTATTTCTGGATGGATGAAGTGTGAGGAGTAGAATCATTAGGCTCATTAAATATATAATCTACTTATGATATGTATATATATATGTACATAT
>WEKY01044322.1:0-12566 GCA_013390045.1 Picathartes gymnocephalus
CCCCTGGGAAGGGAATTAACTTTACCCCAGCTAAAAGCAGCACAGAGGGCGAAGAAAAAAAATAATGAAACCCAGAAAAAACGTTTTGCAATTGTGCTGTTTGATGCAGAGGAGGGCTGGGCCAAAACTCCAGCCCTGAACTCCTTGAATTTTGCCTTCATGTATTGTCAAGCACAGGTGGCTTCAAACTTGGTGGTTCAGGCTCCTCTCTGTTACTATTCCCACCCTCTATTAGCGCCATCTTCCAAGGATCCTGGTGGAATTTTCTAATGGCAGTTGTTCTGGACGCTGCTCCTGCAGGGCAGGTGTGACAGTGCTTAATTTATAATCAGGCAGTTAATTGTGACTTGCTTGATTTTGCTCAGCAGGACAACATGGGAGCTCAGAACAGCTCCTGTAAACCTAGTTCCCTGTCTAAACTTTTGGCCCCTCATGGCTGCTGCAGGGGAGAAGCCGCAGCACAAGGCAAGTTGGGAGTGGAGGTGTAAACACTCTTTTCTATCTCTCCTTTAGAAAGCAATAACAGAACTTCAGGATATTTCAATTCCTCTGACAACCATATCCACTCACGTGGGGCCATGCTCATCCCCTTGGGTCTGGCCCCACACTTTGAAAATGTTTTCTTTGTGTGGAATATAAACAAGCCCTTTCTCATCTTTCTCAAGATCTTTTTTTTTTTTTTGTGCAGTTATGGGAAGCTAAACCAATGCANAGTTATGGAAAGCTAAACCAATGCACAAGTGGGAGAGGGTATGTGAACTGGGGGTTCCTTGTGACAATAATTAGCCAACAACCAGAATTTCTTGGGTGGTCTCTGCCCCTGACGGTCACTAGTGTGAGTACATAATGAGACGTGACTGTCACAGGCCTGAGGCAAACATCTGAAACTAAAAAACAGACTGCAGAGACCAGCTGGAATCATAACCTACAAACTTCTATTTCATCTCTTTCTGGTTTTTTATCATGTGGGAATGTGGGGCTCCTTTTTATGATCTTCCCCCTTTTTAAGTGGGACAGAGTATATTGTTTTTAATTGACTTGCTATCTCCCACAGATACAGAATGACCCCAGTCTCTAACCCTGAAAGCATTTTTCAAGCATAACTTTCAGGAACATATGTTTGGAAATGAGACATACTCTGAAGGAAGCAAGTGAGAGAAAAAGAGTTCAGAAAATAGAAGCAGATCATAGTAGTACTATAGTAACACACTTCATTTTTAATTTACTCATTTGTGTGTGATTTAAAAAAAATAATAATGCTGAGAGATTCCACAGCAAACCGAAAGATGTGAATGCTATTAACAGCTGCTGAGTCCTCAGTATTTTTGAAGGTCAGGGGGTACTTTAGTTATTTAAATATAAGCTTAGAGATACAGCTTAGCTTGATAAGAACACACTGCAGGATCTTCTGCTTTGTGAATGTTGTAAGATAGCTCCCTACTTAAATTATCATGTGGTATTCATATTTATCCATACACTTGAATTATTTATACTGTGGATTTGTCCTTTCTGCCCTTTCAGCCTCCTTTCAGTCACGGAGATGACTGACCTAGACTAACACCTCACTGTCACCCATGTGTTCCTGTTGTAGAGTACTAGAGAGCCAAAAATACAGTTTCACACTTTATGGAAAGGGAGGAAAGGAGTCTAGGAATAACTGAAATTGTGTATATAAGTAGCTAATGTACTCTTTTGTTTGAAACTATGGAAGAAGTTAAACCCAAAATTATTCTTTATTTTCTGCCTCTTGGAGTGGTTGTCTGCATGACTGTGATCATCTTGATTTTCCTGAACCATTTTTAAAGCGATGTGTGCGATCTTCTCTATGCCTTCCTTCTAAAGGATGAGGAGAGATTTTTGGCTGTAAATCCAAACCAATCTTTTATTCTCTCTTTTTGCACATGCACTGATTTATACGGACTTGATGACTGGAGGGAAAGCTTTCTTAGACACAGAAATATAGGATAAAAAGAATACAGAAATAAGATAAATATAGGATATGGGATGGAAGGTAGAAAGGGATATGCAGCCATGTCTAACTTCCTACCATCTTGTTTAATAGTGATATGTGAACCACCTGAAAGTGAAGCACTCAGCTTGAGGCCCAGGGTGTTTCCTAAAATCCAGATATTCAGCAGGAATATTCCATATGACATTTCTCTTTCTTCTCCATCTTTGTCTCCTCTGCCACACAGACAGACCATTATCTGTCTCCTCAGGCAATATAACAAGCCAAGTACCATGAGGATAAAAGCCTTCAAACCTTAAAGCCTGCAATTTGCCTGAGGAAGAGAGAATGAGCAGAAAAGGTCAAACATACGAGTAATATCTTGGTCCTGATGTCCCTTTGGCTTTAGTGAGCTCCCAGGCAATTGTAATATATTGCCAAGCACAAAGCTGCCTTAGGACCCAGCCCTCAGAGGCTGAATGCTTTGGGCACAGCCTTTTCCAGTGCTTTGAAAGGCTGGCAACAAAGTTCAGGTCAGGTAGAAGAAATCACACTGCAGAAATATTTCTCACCTGGATAAATCATTCTTTTCTCCCTGTGTGACTTTTTTTGCAATGAAACAGTCTCACAGCACTTTTCCCATCTGTGCTATGGAAATCTCTTTTGACCTTGCTGAGTGGCCTGGCCATCCATCATGTCAGGGCTGAGCTACCTGCAAGGAGAGCACTGGAGACTGTCACCTCACCTACCTGCCTCAGAGACTGCAAAACCAGAGCAGAGCCCAGCCTCAGCTCTCCCCATAACAGATACATTCCCTTCCCTGCTAGTCCTTAGGCTTTTCCCGTCACTTTCTCCTGATTTGTTTCTCATGGTTCAGTGCAAAAGTGAAAGTAGGCATACACACAAGGTCTTATTTACCTTTAGGTGAATATCTGTAGCATCAATCTTGGTAGCAAAGAAAATCTCAATTCTGCCACCTCTGTCTTTTCCCTGTTCTATTAGAGCACATATTCACATTTCAGACCTAAAGAGAGGCTGATTTGCTCTTTCCTATAAACTTTGCCTCACCAGAATATTTCACATCCAATTTAACTGTCAGGCAACCAAAAGGAATGGGTGCAGGATGATGACTTAATCCAGCATCTGTAGAAGTCTGTGGTCACCTTTCCTTTAGATCAAGACCTAAATCCTTATTCCTAAAAGCAGTTTTGACACTTAATCCTTGGAAGAAAAAAAAAGAAAGGGAGTGAGTCAACTACAATAAAACTCTGACATTTTTGTATTTGATGGACATATCAACCTGAAAGCAAAAGCTCAGCTTGACCTATGCAGTGGCTTTCCAAGGAGACTGTCAGGAGAAGGTAAGTAGGATGACTCCATCCTTTTGGAAAGTTAAACCTGAGGCTGAACAAAAGGGACAAATGTAGTTCAAGTTTCAGAGAAGATACAGCAAAGGTGGAGGGGTGACCTAATAGTTCCCTCTCTCCTAATGTGATCATAATAATTGTAATGTTTTGGGGTTTTTTTGTTGTTGTTGCAATGAGTAAAGGCCTCTTCTTCTGGTCCTGTAGAATGGCTCTTTAGCCTACCTGTTTCAGGTAACACTCTCATCATGCCCATGGCCTACACAAAATCTGCAGCTTGTACTGCAGATGGCTTCACAGCAGTGCTTGCTGCAGGATGTTCTTGATGCAAAAGCCATCAAAGAAAAACAAACCATGTTTCACTTTCGAACAAGTAAAAACTGTCTTTTGCAAGTCACAGGCTGGCAATATTCCTCACCCACCTAAGCTTTAGTTCTGTTCAGTGTGCCAGGTCAGCTCCCTTTGTGCCTGCTGAGAGCCACTGAGTTTGGCAGAAATTTTGCATGGATGCAGATGTCTACAAAAAGGGAGTTTGTTGACAGGATCAGGACCTTTTGAATAATTATGGCCTGACAACGCAGCTGAATGAAGAGCTTTTGACACGTGCTCATGTCCATGGGCAGGTCATTGATTGCTTTTGGTTTTACACAGAAAACAACAACATCTGAGGTCATCTCCCCATCCCTCTCACTACATAATGCTATGCTATCCTTGCTCAAAACCAGTAGAAATCCTAGTATTTTACCTTAAAACACTGGGCTCTAGAGTCATGGCAACACACAAGCTTTTCTGCCTTTCTTCTATAACTACTGCTATAAATAGATAGCCAGATGACTTCTAGATTTAAAAGCTTCTAGGAGGAAAGAAAACCATGAACACTAAAGCTTGAAAAAGACAGAAAATATAAGGAGCTTCCTACTTTCTAAAAACTACATTAACAAATGTTGTCCTTCCAAAGACTGTTTCTTTATAGTATTGCAGTATTTAAGCTAAGCTGATAACCTGGGAAAAGCTCAGGTCATCAGGAAGAGAACTGGCCTTGCCTGATGGGTGAGTGCACCAATCTCTCAAAGCTGGCATTTAGAGTAGAATGAATCTCATTTAATAAAATTTCTATTTGGAAGGGGTCTCTGTCCATGGCAGGGGATTTGGAATTAGATGATCTTTAAGGTCCGTTTCAAACCAAACCGTTCTGTGACACTGTGATTCTGTGATGTATAAAAGTAAGATGTCTGCTCAAAGACAATAATTTAAACCCTCATCCCTCCTATTTTAGACTTTCATCTCAGTTAGGTTGAACTGCCTTCTGCAAGTGTGTGTTGCTGTTCTTTGACTACAGCCAGTGTTTAAACAAGCTGCTCATGCAGTTAAATGCACGAGAATTAAATGTACTCTAATTTGTGTGGATAAATGGCTTCCATCCACATCATAGAATGATATAAAAATAATCAGCCATCTTCAAACAAATGAATTTTATCAGTATCATTTTAACTAATTGCACTTCCAGGAAAGAACAAAATAAAATATTCTGGCTTCTTCATGAAAGATAAAGTTCATGAATGCTTTATTTTGGTGTCTATATTGCTCTTTAATATAGAGTATTTTCCTTCAGGACAGGAAAAAATAAGAGGCAGCTGACCTCTCTTGTGACATAACCAAAGTAAAATGGATCTGGCTCAGAGAAGTATTTAATGGGGCTGTGAACTCTTAGATGCAGGGATCAACTTCTTGTTTTGCATTTGTGCTGTGTGTGAAACTTTAGATTCTTAATCTATGACTGATGCCAAGTAGTATTATAGTAACAATGTATAGTCAGAATGTGTCCCTCCCTATAAAAAATAATTTAGCATAGCTCATGGAAATGAGACACTGTCTGAATAGATAAACATGTCATATTTGTTACCATCTCCAGTGCTGGATATGTGAAATCAGGGAAGTAATTTGTCTCTACCTTAGTTTTGATTTTATACCATTTTCTTCTGCAGGAGATTGACTTTAGCTCTCTGTTAGAAAAAGGTATGATGCAAGTCTGATCCAGAGAAATCTTATAATTAGGAAGAAGCAACTTAATAAGAATTTATTAAATGTGGCTTCCTACAGTATTGCTGAGGACTTTTCTAAAAACCACAGTTAAAAGAGGCCTGTAGCCAAGTGCCAGAAGCCTCTTTTGTGTTTGTCCACTCTCAGAAGTGACTCATCTCCCTGCCCAGCCCAGAAGTTTGGGCTAAAACACAGCTCCTCTGTTATTCAGATTATATCAGCTGAATGTTCAGCTTCACTAACAAAGGAGGTGGCAAATGTCTCTCCCTTTCCCATTAAAATCTTCTGCAATTGCTTCAGCATGTGTGAGTAGATATAATAAGCAGATTGCAGAAATTAATTAATTGGGAGAGTTAACTTTTCACTTTCACCCTTTGCACCCTTTGCACCCTTTGCACCTTGGAACCTCTTTTGTTCCTTAGCCCTGGCTTTTGTAAAACTGAAGTTATTTCCCAGGGTATGTGGCTTTTAACATGGCTGTGTCCTGTGTTTAGCTGCTAAAGCACACCAAGTATGTGGAACATTTTAACAGTGAGTTTTTAATGAATCCCTGGGAAGAAAACACCCTCAAAAATAATACTTCAGTACGTGAGTATTTATATTCACTGCAAAAACAAAACTACACACAAAAGAAAAAAGGCAAATATTTTCTATTACATTTTAACCACAGCCATTTGCTGACAGGCAAATTTGGATAACGGGTGCTTTCTGCAAGGCTGTGAATGAATTATTTCAGACTTTTGGATGATTTGCTAGAAAGACATGTTAAATTGCTGGTAATTTGAACACCAGCAAGCAGTTTGCATACTCCTCTCAACTTTTTCAATAAATGTCATCACCTATTCTGTACTGCCCTCGGCTTCTCACACTTGTGTGAGAAGGAAATGAGAGATTTTTAACACAGCCAACGAGTTCAGTGCAAAGTGGAGAGGGGCAGAATTTCCCTCAGGTCTTAATCCCAGTAAAGGTTCAGGGCACTGCGTGGTTGTAATCAGTCACTTGTCTTTCTGAATTACTTTATTCAAAACCACAGGCAGCTCTGTAATGTCTTCTTTTTTCACCATCAGATGAATATTATGTGGCAAGAAAGCAAAATTAGAAAAAGGGCAATAAGGAAAATAAGGACAGAGGATTTAGAGCCAGAGTTTCTGCTTGTAGGCCTCGTTGCTGACTTTATTCAGTATATATTTAAATTACCAGCATTGCAGCCCTACGGCCTTGTCTTGACTGTTTAAAGAATTAGATGAGGTAATGTTTGCAATACAGTCTCCTTGTGGAAAACACTGCCATTTTCATGGAGTATTGGAGGCTGCAGATGAATTCCTGTCCTGAAACTGCTACTTCCCTCCTCCCAACCCCCAGGTTTAATCAGTCCTACTGATTGCACCACCATCCCTACCCCGGCTGAGGCTCCATCTCCCTCTCGTAGTTCCCTGCTCACAGAGAGGATGAGGAAGAATTGGGTAAGACTTGAGGCTTTTGAGGCAAAAGAATGAAGACTGATGGTTTCAGACACAGTGGTCAAAGCCCCTTTTCTGCTGCTAATGATCTGTTTGAGAGACAGTAAATTATGTCTGTACTTCAGCCAGAGCCATTCCATGACTTTTAAGGTGAAAAGGAAATCCCTAAACTAGAAATAGTTGTAATCACCAAAGTCTGAAAAAACTTTCTACATTTTTGGAAGGTTCTTTCCAGACTTTGTCAGACCCACATGAAAATTAGGACAGGAAGAAAAGTGCTAAGGTCTTTTTATACCTGAATTTAGATGAACTTTTATATCCCTGAATTCACAGAGAATTTAAAAAAAAAAAATACTAATGGACAGGTCAGCATTGAAAAAAGGGTAAAAAGCTAAACTCTCATAGAGCCATAGGGATCTTCAGCTTTAGGCTGCAGAGCGAGAAGTCTAAGATGCAGTAGGTACAAAATAATATTAAAGTTTTGTGCTGCCAGGTTGATCTGTGTGAATTTCTGTGCATTCACACACACATGCTCCCCTGTGTATTTACTAAATCTGGGCTTTGAGACAGTTTGTGAGCAACATCTGAAGATGGTTGAAAACAATCATTCCTGATCAGGTTAAAGTTGCAATTGTCCTTGTATCCTCTGTCAATAAGTCATAGAAAATGTCTGTATAACAGCAAGGTCAGAAAGGCATAAAATGGTACCACTTTTCTGATTAGAGAAGTCTAGAACCAGAAACTGTCCCTTTTATGGTTTTATATACTATATATTTGGCTTCTGACTAAGCCAAGCAGCAATCCTGCGACCATCTGGGAATTCTCCATTCTACCAGACTTTGTGGCAGCAGAAAATACCCTGAAAAACAAAGAAAACCGAACTATCTCCCCATTTCTGTTTTCCCTCTTGGTCACCAAGAAAGGGCTGATTTTGAGCAACCTGCAGAGGCTAGTCCGAGTTAGTAATATGCTTTATACAGGAGGGGTATTATGGGAGTTTTATAGGATGGGCTAGAATAAACTGTGATCTCCTTTTGGAAGATGTGCATAAAAAAATGAAAAAGGATTTAAACACAGTTTTCCGGCAGTCTGGTTTAGCTCTCCTCTGACTGTGTAGGAAACATTTGCCTTCCCAATTTGGTGAACCTAATTAAAATTTTTTTGCTTAAACCATTTAGCAAATTCGGTTTGAAATTTGAAGATAACTGTGAGCTAGTCAGAACTACAATTTTAGAAAGAAAAATTTTTAAAGAATCTTGGCCACCTCTCCAGCAGCCATTAAAATTCAGGTGATGTTTTAGATTAATTTACTACTTCAGACTTTGGAATTTTCCCCAAAGATCTTCAACACTGACAGAGTTTTTATGACCACAGTCACTGCAGATTTAGTATATAGTCTAGCATCTATTAATTCAGTGGAAAAACTGCCTTTCATTAGGAAAAAACACTGACTCAGAAACCTATTTGGAACTACAAACTATTGCAGTTTGTATGGTTCTGAACCTGTAACTGTAGAAGATACAAGTTAACGTCCATCTATGAAAAGTATGCCAGTGGAATTAAAAGAGTAAAACACCATCTGAAAAGGGCATTTGTGGCATGTTTTTTGCAGTTTCACCTTTGTTACCAAAGGTCTGCAGTTACATGAATTAAGGTGACTTAAAGCTCCATGCCAGGCTGCAGACACAGGATAACTGCACCTATCCATCAGTCTGCTGACTGCAGCCAGATACAGATGAAGCAAGGAAGACTGGATGTTTAACAAATTACATTGCTTATTTCATTTATATAGCCTTGACCTTAACTGCTTCCATAAAGCAGCTTCTGTTCCTACCACAGGCAGGGGTTTTTCTTCCAGCAGGTTCTCTTGCAGGGCTGCAGCCCCACCACATTCAGCAGTGTTGCCATCCCAGCCTTAATTCCTTGGAGATTTTCAAGGGGGATCAAAGACATCCTCTTTGGATGATGCTTGCTGATTCACAGCTAGGGGTGGCATAAAAAAGACTGACCTTGGCAGGCTCAGTTTGCAACAGAGTTTGGTACTAAACAGGGTTTTAAGATAGCAACCAGTGTCTTCTTTTGTGGAAAAAGATGTAGTAGGGGAAAGGGAGAGGTCCTGTGGAGATGTCTGCAACTGGTTATTGTCTTTATAGTCCATAGAGAAAAGATCAATGATGTAGTGTGATTTATCTGATCTCTCCCAGCTGGTTCTTTAGGTGTAAGAGGAAGTGCCTGTTTCTCTCAAGGGTTTATAATAATGGTAACAGTGACTATCTCAGGTACAGACGTATAAACCTGCAGTTTATACACAAGTATTGGGTCAAATTAACCCTGGTGTTGGTGTTTTCCAACAACCATTCATACGGCACATGGGGTTTAGGTTTCTAACTGAGCACTCTCCATTGTCTTCCTTAGGAACAATCCCGGGTTCCTAATAAAGTCCTGCAAATATCGATATGCAGTGTCCTTAACTTTAAGTCAATTTTTTTTTTTTGCAGTTTCTAGTCACTGTAGGATGTTATCCAACTATGTTAGAACATCAGTCACTTCCTAAAGATCATAATTTCCTCTTGTAGAGGTCTCTTGCTACCATTCATAGGTTTCTTTCTCTTCTCTACGAGCTGTCGTGTTCATGTAACAAAGCACAGCTTTGGTGCCTTGGCTGTTGAAAATTGTAACACAGCAGGACCAGCTTCCAAGTGAATCAAAACTAACAATAAACAATAAAATCAAAATTAACAAACAAAAAACACTCCCCCCAAACAAAAAAACCACAAAAAGCCCCCCAAAATAAGAAAAATCTTGAGAGANAAGATGTTTTGAGAACATCTCAATATTACAAATTTATCTTTACTGGTGGAACAAAAATTAAAGTGCAGGAGAACTGCTTGGTGTAACATCAGGTGGCTTAGAGCAGGCAGGGGACATGGGGTGGAAGAATGCTGCAGAATTTAATGTGGACAGTAAAGCCAAAGGAAAAAGGGAATTTCTTCTGTAGGAATTCTATTACTCTGACAGTTGTTTTTATCTTAAACATTTTTCTTTTTAAAGAATAAGTTCAAAATTGTTTTGCTCTACCCCAGGGTCTAACAACATCTTAAAGGGAGAAACAGAAGTTTATCCCCTCATGAAATAGGGAAACAGAAGGCAAAATGTGCAGTGTGAAAACTCCATTCATAATTTTCACAAAGTATGGAAGAGCTCAGGTAGATGGAAAGATTAAATATTGACTTGAAATGAATACTTGGGTTTACATTTCCAAACATTTCAGTAAGGTCTTCTTTTTCCAGTGGAGAAAATATTTCAAATTATATTGTTTGGCCAGTCCATAGGTTTAGAGAAACATTTTTCATCATTCTAACAATTCCTAAAAGTCTCATGTGTGGCGTGACTGGTAATGTAGGAACCAATATTACATACAGTGTTACATGATGGGATACCAAAATCTGCCAGTGATCCAACCTGCAGATTTAATTTGTAAGAGAAGCACATGCCCTAGATAAAACTCAGAAAAATTACATAATCCAACTACTCCTAATTAAATTCTTGTGAATTGATTGAATATTATCATCTTTGCTGCACAGATATTCAAAAAAGCTGACAGTTTCAGTGGTGCACCTGAATTACAAAAAGAGGAGGCAATGATGTGATTTCCTTTCTTTGATGATGATTGTAGTTGAAAGAATGGAAAGGCTAAATCCAGGTAGAAGGAAAACCAACACTGTCTTTTACATGAAGATTTCTCTTTCCAGGGAGCAAGCTGAAGATTGTGTCACATGGACAGGGACCCCTCAGTGTTCCTCGTGTTGCCATTGCCTGCAGAAACCTGATCCCAGCAGGACAAGGAGAGTGTCTCTGTCTTTCAGAAACATCAACAGAGGATTGAGATTATATCCTTGAGTCCTGCCAGTGTTTTTCACCATGATAAAAAGGGCATAAAGCCCTTATTCTGGAGAGAGAAACCCTCCCACCCCCTTTGAACTCCTCCTGAGATGTGGCTGCTACCCCTGAATCTGCAACTAATGCTGCAGTGGCATTTAGCTCTCAGTTAACCAGAGAATATAGTTTTGTAAATAATTTTAATGTCTGCAGTGTAAATGCTTTTCTTAAAATAAAATCAAATGTATTTTGTTGGTTGTTTTTCTTACAAATAATTTGAGTTTGGAGAGCTGTTTAGCACTTAAGTACTGCCATAGAGAAAACAATTTTTGTTCTGAGTACTCAAAGACATGATCTTGAGCAGGAATTTTCTCTCTTGAAAATGCTAATTAAACAAAACAATGAATTTTGATAAATAAGTACATCTACAAGTTCCTGGCCTCGGGGAAGTGTCACCACAATATTTATTGTTAGCAAGAATGAGTATCTCACATAAAGACTTTCCCCTATTAAAAGATACAAAGCTTGTATTTCAAATTAAAACAGCTGTGAGGGGCTGTTTGTGTGTGTTTGTGAGTGAGAGTGTTTTTCAGATGATGTCTGAAAATAGACAGAGAGTCAATTAAATGGAAAAAGACAAGGAGATGGATGCAGTGAGAAGAGGATGTGCAGTGGATCTTGGTTGGAAGTGGGAAACCCAAAAAAGTCTGACGGAGCAGTTGCCTCCCCAGCTGTGCCTCTGTGGGCATCTTTTACATTTGCACTTTTGTCAGGGCAGTTGCAGCCATAAGTGAGATGAGATATTTAATGAAAGTGGTTCATAAAAGCATTTAGAAAAGGTCTGTATCCATCCTGTAATTGCAGTATCTTTCCTTTCTCCGAAGGTCAGAACCATGTTTGCTAACATGGGGGATTTTGTTTGAAACCTGGCATATTGCACACATCTACAGCCACAGAATACAACAGAGAAACAACAGGATCAAAACCTTCCTGAATGAAACCAGAAAGAATTAAACCTCGTTAAAGTTAGTTAAACTTGGTTAGTTTAACTAAGATATTTAACTTTATTAAACAAAACTAAATGCTTTCAGATTTGATTTTCCTAGGTTTTATTGTGATGGAGGTAGGACATCCCAAGGAACTGTACAACCAGTGCCATTAAATGAGTTCCTTCAGGTTGATGTGACACCAAGCAGCAGCATAAACAACACTGAGAGCTGTAAAACAATTGCATGTTTAATTTTCAAGTAAACATCCTGGTTTTGTTTCACAGAATCTCAGAATCATTTAGGTTGGAACAGGACCTCCTGAGTGAGTCACCCCATCTATCACAGGTATCCAGTCCCAGAAATTCCATAAAAAGATAAGATGTCAACATCTTAAAATGAGCTAGTCCTTCTACATTTTTCTATTCCCTCGTGAGAGGCAGGTTATTTTGTATTCAGAACTTTTCTATACACCTTTCATTAATATTCATTAGCACTTCAATTACTTTATTCTTTGTACTAACAGTAGGGAATATAAACTATTTTGTATATATAGACAAATGCATTTAAACAGAAAAAGAGAGAGCCTTTAAGAAATGTAGAAAAAAATCACTATTGTTGTTATTTTCATTAAAATATTTTCTCATTCCCTTCCTGATCTGTCATTATCACCTTTTGGTAAGACTGTACACTGTACTTCATCAAACTACAGCCATAAAGGCCTTCTTGTAGCAATTTTCATGTTTGTGAGAAGAGGAAGAACTCTCATGGGCATCTTATGGTTTCTAAGGCACAAACTTCATTTGGACTTCCCTGATGGCTCAGGAGTGAAAATGAATATGTCAGTGTTCCTCGGTGTGACAAAGGACAGATTCCTCACGGTGCTGTA
>WEKY01044325.1:5153-16165 GCA_013390045.1 Picathartes gymnocephalus
TGTTTGTTTGTTTGATTTTTGTTGTTGTTTTTGTTTTTATTAAGAAGTGCAGGGGGTTTTTTGTGCTTGCAACTGATATTCTTTTTAAACCTCTTCCTTTCCAAAAATGAAAACCCTCTGAAGAAATAATGGAAACTTTTTGTTTTTCTTTAAGCAACAGGAACAATTCTGATGCCTGGAGTTGTTTATTAATGGTGTGCTTATTACCAACTTGGATAAAAAGCCTCCACATAGCGCAACCCTTCATACTGTAATGATTGCAGAGAAATCTCAGCGATTTCACAATAGAAATTTGGAGCTTTCAGATGAGAAGTTACACAGCACTAGTTCCAGCACCATATGTTTTCACCACTAAGTTTTGTGGTGTATTCTTGAGTTTTATTTTACAGCATATGCTAATAATTGAATTGGACAATACAGCGTAATGATAAGTTCACAGTCTATGTGTTAATGTAGAACTCTGTATTCTTACTCGTGTTCAGAATTCTGCAGTATGGATCGACTACTCTTTCACCCTTGTAGAAAGTATCTGAAAAAATAGACAAACAAACATGCAAACAAAACCCCCTAAGACTTCTTCATTGTAAAAAAGTGTATAGACAATATATAGTACAGAAAAATTGGAATTTCATTAGGTAGAATTAATATTTAACTTCTATTATATATGTTTCAGAGGCACCCATATAACTATTAAATGGGAAATTAAGCTAATAGAAATTAGATCAATTTTATAATTTAATGATTATTTGAAAAGTCTAAGAAAATATTCTTGCCACTTGCCATATCTGAAAGTGGTAAATGTACCATGAACTGCCAGTATTTGGAAAATTTCCAAAATTCTTATATATATTAAAATATATTTTTTCAAATTTTATTCATGTGGAGAATTTTGCAAAGGAAAGGAGAGTGACATTAGTTTTGATTAACAGATTGTGTTTATTCCCTTACTTTGCCTAAATTAAAATGTTGTGGTTGTAATTTAATTTTATGAATTTTTGACATGCTGTTAAAGTTGGGAGCTGGAGATGCTAACTGATTTTAAGTGAAGCTGAATAATGGCATTAGTTTATATTCAAATTAAGTTCAAGCCTTCCCTTCCCCTCCCCTCACTGCTTGGCATGGACTTGTACTCAACAGAAGTAAGATAACCTCTTTAATTCTTTTGTTCAGCTGAAACTTATATCTATTTAACATAAATCGGTTACAGAGTCTATGTTTAATCTTATATGTTAAAATCTATTTCTCTATATATTTCCTGATTTCCTATTTGATACTGAAAAAGTCTGAACCCAGAACTAATCTTGAATATCTGATCCCTGTCCTTACAAGAAACCAAAGAACTAAACACAATATATTTTCATGGAGGCCAATTCCACATTTTGAATCAAGGTTTTGATCCAGAACCCTTTAGAGCACTGATGCCAAACGGTCCATTGGAAAATAATTCATTTCAAGCCCAGGCAATAATATCAAGGAAATTATAAAGAAGGACAAAAATAAATCCCAAAGTAAGGAAAGGGTTTTCCTAAACATCCGTGGAAAATAAAGAATACAGCAAATTTTGCCAGTCTTGTTGGTTCTGGCTGATCTTGAAGTGGAGACCACTCTGCAGTAGCAATGACTTGCCTTCCTACCTGGTGCAGCAGAGTATGTTGTCCCATCAAAAGGGCAGTCACTGCTATGTCTAAGACTTTAGGTTGTTTGCTGAGGATTTGCTAGAAGCCAGCAAGTTGGCTACTTTGTTTGAGTGCAAATAAATTGGAACAAGTACAATGAGAATACCATAATGGAGATTACTGAGCTGTCCTTTAAACAGTAGCTCCATTACAGAAACATTGTACAGAACCATGTACAGATATTAATCTAGGGCCCTAGGAACCAACAGAGGCCCACACAATTTCCCTCCAAATGTCCATGCAGTATCTGTTTATTTCAATTGATTAAATTTCTAATTTTATGTGTTTATTTTTGTACTTAACAACACCTAGATATTTTGTGCAGCACTTCATATTTGGGCTCAAACTTGGTAGTGGATAATCTAAATCCATTAGTGGTAATAGTGCTCTGATAACAATTTAAAAGTTATAATGAAATTGGTATCAAATTATTACTGTAACAGTGCTGTTACTTTTTCTATGGATATTGAAGGTTCACAACTAAAACTGTATGCATATTCCTTTAATGATCACAGGCTAGGAAAAGTAATCCTTCATTCATAAAATATGCATTGGGCCTTGATCATTTCTCTAATGGTATCTCATTATCTATTTGAGGATATTATCAGCTTAAAATTCAAATTATAAGAAATTTTTTAAAAAAGGACAAGACTATTAGAGAAACTGTGACCTAATTTAAGTGAAATTGAACCCAGGATTATTTGTGGAAGGGACTAAAAGTAGTGGAACAGACACTAGAAACCATGCCATCTCTTCAGGTCAGTTTTAGAAGAAACCTCTGACATTCAACGCTCTGAAGGGAATTACTCCATCTTGAAAAGAAACCCACTGCATTCAGGATTGGGAGTAGGGGAGAGGGCAGTGGCAGGATGTTTGCTTGTTTTAAAATACTGTTATTTCACTAAATAGCCACAAAATGTGTAGGTCACAATCTAAGACTTTTTCACTGATTCCTGGTAAGAGAACAAAAAGCTGACAAAATCATCCTGTGTTAACCTTGCTCAATCAAGTGCTCATTCTCTGCATCCCTAGCTATAATAATCTTACAGCTATTCCATCTACGGTTTTTATATAAATATATAAAACATATCATTTTTGGGACTGGGGCATCCCTACTTACTCAGTTATTAAGGAACTGGACTTCAGTTTATTTTTTGAAATAGACAACTGGAAATTTGTTTGACCTTTCTTCTGTGTTCTGCTCAAGACAAGGAAAAAATGGATTTTGATAGGTACACATATCATTAGGTGTAATTTCATGCTTGTGAAAAATCATATGTCTACATAAAAAAGAGATTACAAAACTTCCCAAAATATCCCACGTGAAAAAATACCCTTGTGACTAATTACATTATAACCCGTATTTAAATTTAACAAGATGCATATTGCTGACTATCCTGGAATAAACAAAAACTAAAAATCTACCTTTTGTACAGTTAAAATACCTCAAGTCATTATAAAATCCCTAAAGTTTCCATCTCATTTGGTAGCCATGGAAATTATATGTATTTTTGTAGATGGATCATACTATGTTCTGGTGCTTGTTTTCTTTTTGGGGAGTGATGTTTTGTTTCTTTTTATGGTTTGTTAGTTGATTTTTTTTGTTATTGCTGTTGTATATTAAGCCTAATAATGACAGCTAGGGCATCTCTAAAAAGTGCTTCTTTTTTACTCAGGAAGTGCTTCTTTTCTTTTTACTCATGAAGAATGCTGTTAACAAGGTCAGAATTAGCAATCTAACATTAGATTTTTTTTTTATATATTTCAGAAGAAAGAAATATTAAAAGGCAAATTTTTTACCGTGGCAATGAAGTGAGTTCATTAGGACTGTTTCAGAGTATGACTGCCACCTTCAGCTTTTCATTAGAAGAATAACAGAATTTAGGTGAGCAATATTTATGTAAAGCAATGCTGCTTCCTCAAATAAGACTCAAAGACATTTGCAACACCTGTTTACCAGTTCTTTGCCTCCTGGGGTTCTTAACAGAGTTCAGTAATCCTCAAGCCAACACACGAGTGTTGTAACAAGGGGGCTATAAAGCAAAAGGATAAGAGAAGGACCATCACCTCGAATTCCTGCTAAGGACAGAACTGACTTAGCTACATACTGGCAAACAAATATGAGCACTAACACAACAATAACACAGCATAACATTTGGCTGCATTTCATAGGTCTTCTAAAAGCTGACGGTTTCCTTTTGTGACAGCAGTAGTCTTTGTAGGTGTTAGCTACCTTACACTGTTTCTAAATTTGTCAAATGCTTTTGCTGCTTCAAACATGTCTAGAAAGTCTTCTAACCTGATAGAACTAAAAAATTAAAATTAATAACAAAAAAAACCCCCCAAAAAAACCCCAAACAAACAACTTCCCCCCCAAAAAAACAAGAACAAAAAAACCCCATAACTTACAACCAATAAATTATTGGCTATTTTGTATACAAAAAAAACATACTATTTGCTCACCATGATGTGAAGTGCTCTTCATTTCAGTCATCTTTATCTCTCTTCTCAACATAAAAAGATGCAGTGATGATGGTGGCAGTGAGTAATGAAGTACAGGGTATCTGTTGTAATTATTGGGACACTTTGGGTTTCTTTTTGTAGGGTAGGTTTTGTAGCGTTGGCATCTGCTTGATTATGTGTTTATGAGATCACTGTAGTATATACTTCAGAGAAGACACCTCATTTCCTATTGACTGTATTCAGTGAGGCTATTTTCTTTTGCTGGGGTGAAAATCAATGTGCTCATTCAATACTAAAAATCAATTTCTTCCATTTAGATTACACTGCTTTTATGTTCTTCATTGTGTGTAAACAGCCTTCTCACTCCTAAGTTTATCTTATAATATATGTAAAATTAGGAAGACAAATACCCAAATTTTGGGAATTTTCTCCATTAATTTTTTTTTTTTTTTAAATCTGCTGCGTATTTTTTAAAAAGGTAAAACTCCTGGAAACATATAATGTTTCCTTCTGAGGATCACCATTTTAAAATATTTTTGGGGTACAATTCAGGATTAAACGTTTATAATTTACAGAAGAGACAAGGGTTAGTGCCCAACAAAATACTTAAAAATTGCCTACTTTACCTTCACACTATATTTGTTTAAATTGTATTAGAACAAGTTATTTTGAAATGTTGTCCTAGTAGATGTTGATGTAATGACTACTTTCCTATGAAATATTTTTTAAAATGTAGGATTAGTATATTGCTATAGAAGATGTGAAAATATTTCACTCAGCTTAACTTACCAGTTAAGAAAAAAATACTAAATATATGTAGAAAAAATTGTGAAATATATGTGTAATGATACCACTAAGCATATTTAATATATATAATATCTATGAGATTGCCAGAACAATGAGACATGTTTATTAATTGTGTACAAGAATGACTATTATGCCATAAGGTTATAAGACATTCTGTTTCATTTTCCCCTCATTCATTAACCAAAAGGAATAATCTTAGAAATAATGATGATGCAATGATAATACAAGCAATACAAAGCTAGTTATAGTATTCACGGTGTTGCAAGAATAATTTTAATTTATTTTCAAAAGACTATAATTATTTTATATTGGCTGTATATCTCCTGATTTATTTGTACTGATATTGTACAGAACTTGTACAGATCAGGGACCATATATCCTAAAAGAACATGTAAATTATAATGGCCTGAAACAGTGATTTCTACAAACGTAGGAGACTATATTTTGAAGATAGGAACTGGCATTAAATACAGAATAAGCTGGATCAAATGGATTTTAATAAATGGGGATGTATTGCTCCAGGAAAGCCTGAACCCAAATTCAATACAGTGCAATCATTCAAAGTGAAACATTTTACATCCTTACATATGCAAACAGAGGTAGGAGAACAAATCTTGGATTCACTAATAATGTAAAAAAATAGTCTCTTTCACAGACTGTAGCAAAGATTTGAGATTTACAGGTCTGACTTGGAGAGTCCTTTGATTTAAGATATGAAGAGGTGATAAAAACAGAGCAAATAGAGGCAGCTAACAGACACATCACTATGGACAGGGAAAAGAGCTGGAGGTGCTGCTGACAGCAGCACAGGGGTGACCAGTAAGAGAGCCAGTGGGCACACTGTCTGCAGCAAATACAGCAGGCACGGCACAGCTGTGTTGGAGAGAGGACAGGGCCCCCCAGAAGTGGGGCTGCAGGGCTGCCTGGTGCATCTCTCAGAGCTGGGGCTGGCAGAGGTGCTGCCCTGACCGGAGGAGCTGGGCCTGTCAACAGGGCAAGGAGCTGTGAAAAGGGCAGATGGCACACCTTCAAGGGATATATAAACAAAATGTACAGGATCTTCTCTGAGCCCATGGAAACAAGAGAGCTCAAACCTCAAACACAGGCAAAGACTGTGTTCCCCGGATTGCAAATGGACACCTCTGTGGTAGCGGAGGCAGGGAGATGATGTTAGGAGGAAACAGCAGTGTGGCAGTAGGTGACTCCCTGCTGTGGGAACGTCTCCATCTACTGATCTGACCTACTGTCAGGTAGGTCTGCTGCTTGCAGGGGGTTAAGATCTTGCATGCTTCTTCTCTGGACATCAGACTAATGCCCTTGCTGCTTTGCCTCATGGACACTGATGGGTTAACCTTCACTGGCTGCCAGATGCCCACCAAGCCGTTCTCTCAGTTTTTCTCACTAGGACAAGGGAAGAAAATAAAACTAAAAGGACAGGGAAATTTCTTACAGGCGTGACAGATTCAAATTTGGGAAAACAAATTTAATTCATTGTGAAATAAAAATAGAGTAGGGTATGAGAAATGAAACCAAAATTAAAGCCAGCTTTCCCCTCCCTCTCCTTATTCCCAGGCTCAAGTTTTCTCCTTCACTCCTAACTCTTCTATGTTCACCCCATGCGCAACAGAGTATCAGGGAATAAGAGCAACTGCCAGTTTATATCTGCTACTTCTTCCTCCCCACATACTTCCCCTGCTCAGCATGTGATCCTTTCCATGGGATACGGTTCTTCATTAACTGCTCCAGTGTGGGCCCTTTCCACTGGGCTCAGTCTTTCAGGAATGAACTGTTCAGTGTGGGTCTCCTACAGGGTCACAGCTCCTGCCAAAAAACCTGCTCGTGCAAGTATTCCTCTCCACAGGCTTCAGCTCCTGTAAGAAGGAAGCTCCACCATTGGGTCTCTATGGACTGCAGTTTCTGTCAAAGGGTAAGGACTTAAAGAGCACTACCAATTCTCATAAACACTGTCAAAGAAGGAAATAGCCAAAAGATAATCCACCACAACAGGATCTTAAGCATATATGGCAAATGGGAAGGTGTTAATACCAGACCTAAATGGAGGTGAAGGTTTGGAATAAGCAAACCATACAAAATTCCACTCTGCACTTGGAAACTTGTGGTCAGTGCAGACGGCAACAACAGGAAGATTCCCGGCCTGGTGAGGCAGATCTGAGTGACCTCTCTGGACATAAAATTCCCGTGGCAAACTGTGAAAAAGGAAGAAGCTACTTACACACATGCCATCCCAAGTTATGGGAACAGCACCTATGCCTCATGGATGCCTGGGACTTGGACTGTGTGAAAGTAGCACCTTCAGTAGAACACTCTGGGACCCCCACCACTGATCAGACCAGGGTGAAAAAGGACCAGCAGGACATGGCAGAAGTTCACATAGTGGTGATATCTTTTGTTTAATGTCTCTCTCTCTCTCTTTTACTCACTTTCTCTTCCTCTCCGACCTTTTTTTCCCCATTTCTCTCTCTCTTCCTCACATTTACCATTAAATAAAATAGATACGTTGAATTATGATCTTGTTTGCACCTTAATTCAGGCAGAGGCATCCCTTAATAACTGGATCATAACACAAAGCATATCTACCTCCTCTGGCATGGAATCCTGCATAGGCTGCAGGATGGATCTGCTCTGATGTGATCCTCAGGGCTGCAGGGAGACAACTTGCCTCACCCTCTTCATGCAGCAGGAGAATCTGCTCTGACACATCGGGGATCACCTCCTCCTACTCTCACCTTGGTGTCTGCAATAATGTTTTTCTAACATTTTTTCACTCCTCTCTCACAGCTGCTGTGTAGGTGAGGGGTTTTGGTATTTTGGGTTTTTTACGACTTCATAAATATGTTGTCACAGAGGCAACCACCAGTACCACTGATAATCTCATCTTTGACCAGGAGCAAGCCAGTTTTAGAGCTGGTTGGGACTGGCTTTATCCAACAGAGGCAGCCCCTCAACTCTTCTCATAGAGGCCACCCTTGCAGCCCCCCCTGCTACCAGAAGGTCAAGTTTTCCTATATTTTGTATGAACAACCCATTTCAAATCTCATTGTTCTTTCCCTTTCAAATGGTCAGAAGTCTCAGGCACCCTCAGAAATATTTTAAGCTATGTATAAATAATGGATCCAGATAGTCAGTGAAACATGACATCCATTCAGTGGATTAACACAGCTCCCAGCTCTGGGGGCTGCTCCATTGGAAGGGTCTTGTGGTGTAACAGAGGAGAGAGACAGTTGAGTGTGGGACCCCAGTGCTGGTGTGAGGGCTTGGCCAACTTGCTGCCCCTGCTCTTCATAGTCTCACAGGATGATTTGGCTTGGAGGGGACCTTAAAGGTCCTTTCATCCTACCCCATGCCATGGACAGGGGCACCTCCCACTAGACCAGGTTGCTCCTGTTCAACCTAGCCGTGAATAGTTCCAGGGATGAGACAGCCACAACTTCTCTGGGCAACCTGTGCAGGTGACTCTGATCTGGCAGTGCTCCCTCCTGCTCCCTCTTGCCTCATCTCGACACGACTTTAAGGCTCTCCAGGTTTGCTCCCCATGCACTCCCCAGGATGAGCTGCTTTTGAGGTGACCAGGCAACACCATCTGGCAGGTCATGCCAGAATGGAGTGCAATTCCCACACTGCATGCATCCATTCCACTCAGGCGAGGCCCACAGTGAGCTGCAATTGCAGGTGCGTGCTCCCACTCTGATGAGACAAACCCTGCCCCACAGAGACAAGGCAAAGCCCTGCCATGAGGTAGTTTTCAAGGACAGCTTTGGTGTTGGTGACAGCTGAGGAGAATTCTCCTATTCCAATCTTCAGGTTTCTGAGAAGGAATTTCTTCTTTATGGTGATCAGCTGGTGATAAAAAATACAGTTGTATTTTTTTCAATGCTTATACTTAGAATTAGTGGATTCCCCTCCCCACTGGTGATGATGTTATTGTATAGTGCATTTTTCTCTGCCAAAAAATTGTATTCATTAATTTTCTTTATTTTCTTTCTCTCTTAAAAAAGGAAGTATTTTACTGTCTATAGAATTTATAGGATCCTAAAAATTACAAAGGCATTATAAAAATCAGATCTGGCAAAATAAGGGGAAAAGTTGCTTTTTCTTTGAAAAAAAATGGAACCCAGGGACACCTCCAAATCAACCACCTCTGTCCTTGTGGGGGAATTCACTTGCACAGTGTAAACTGGGTGTCATGGTTGATATGGCAACTGGTGTCCATCTTGGCCACAGAAACCATACGGCTATTGCATTTCAAATCTCTGGTGCCTGGCCTGCACCTGTCTTGCTTCTGAGATGGAACAGGCACAGACGAGCACATTTGGAAAATCGGCATCTTTTATTAACATGCTCACAGCAAACCCACCTGTGTTGCTCCCTTGGGATGTCAGGAAGGCTCTGGGCCAGCTGCCATCCCTGGGGATCTGTCTGGTTCTGGCAGTGGGGGGCCCGAATCCTCCAGCCATCCCACCATGCAGGGCCACTGAAAGAGCCCATGCAGGGCCCAGAGCTCCCTCCTGCAGTGGGAAGGACATTTCTTACAGAGAGTCCACTGCTTGCTGAGGACTTGGGTTTCCAGCTGGGGAGAGAGGGGCTGTGCAGGCAGCAAGCTGGCTCTCTGCCCCTGCTGCTGTCACCTGCTTGCTGAAGGCAGAAGAAGCTGCTGCCTTTGCCCCCATGGGAGCTCCTCTTCCCCAGGACCTCCAGCCAGGGTAGCAGCTGCTGGCTTGGAGTCTGTGGGACTGCTGGGGCAGGAGAAGTGCTGTGCAGGTCACCGACTGCCGCTTCTGCTGCCTCTGTAGCCATGCTGCTGGGACATATGGGGGCCTCCTTGGGACCAATATGGGGGTCCTCCTCATTCACCATACCCAAGGGGTTGACCAAGATGTAGCTGAAGTCAACTTCCCCCTGGGCCAACTCTTGGATGTTGTAGTCTTTCCATTGGGAGCTCTTTGTCATGTTCACCTTCCCCTTTGAAAAGTTTATTGTCATTGTTGTTATCCTCTTTGGACAGCTCTTGGTCTCTTTTGCCTTCCTTGTGGGATAATCCTTTATCATGGTCAACTTCCCTTTGGAATGGCTCTTTCTCAAGGTTGTCTTATTTAAAATAGCTCGGATTTTATACAGAAAAAAAATCCCAAATGGTATACCAGATCCTGTTACCAATCAAAAACATTTGTACCATTGAAAGACTCAATTTAAACCTATCATTTAATCCATAATATAAGGGCCTTACTAAAGCCACAATTCCTGTAACTATGTCCTGTTTCTAGAGCTCACACTTACTTAATCGGCAAAGTGTTACAAGAATAATTTTAAAGACTTGTTTCCATATTTGGGTTTTTTGTGGAATTATTTTAAAATCATTTTACATAACTTTAATGATTATATCATCCACAAAAGCACAGACACTGTTCATTTATTTTGAGACTTGCATCTCATTGTCACTGTCAAGAAGGAATAGGTTTGAAACCAGTCAGAATATTTTGTTCTAACCTCTGTTTCACAAGGGCTGTTGAAGTGTTAAATAGCCTTGACAATAAACAAGAAAGAAAAATTTCTGTCTTTCTGTCATCAACCCACTCAAAGAATGAGAAAAATTAAGCTAGCCACATTGAGTTTCAGATCAAACCATAGTTACAGGAATATAACTGGTTTGAAGTAAGAATAATTATGACTGCCTTTTAAGTTTGTAAGCTCTTATCAACATAGTTCTCATCAAGCTATGTTCATTAATCCTGATTATGCCTCTGTTTTTTTACTTATTCTTCTCCAGCTTCACTTTCCTTTTCATCCTTAAAAATTCATGGAATCTCTCGTAGTTCCGTATTGACTCTTATGTGTTTCCTTCAGACTTCAAGGTGCAGTTTTGAATATTTTCCAAAGTTCTTCCAATTTGTTTTAGTGTACCTTACTTTGCTCATAGGATTTTTTAATTCACTCAAAGTTAATTTCCTGAAATTGAATATACTAGCATTCTTGTATTATATATTATTATTATTATTATTATTATTATTATTATTATTATTATTATTATTATTATTATTATTTTATTAT
>WEKY01044325.1:16204-28149 GCA_013390045.1 Picathartes gymnocephalus
TTAAACTGCAGCCCTTTTTTTTTTTTTCTGTTGCAAAGAAAAGGCCTTCTATATACTCTTAGTTATATGTTTCAACAGATGTTATTCAGTGATATTCAAGACTGCAGCAGTTTCTTCTTTTGAGTAGAAAAGGATCTATATAGGTCCAAAATATCTCCCTGCTATTTGTCTGTGTCAGGTCTGACGACTTAACAGCTTCTTTTGTATTAATTTACTTTGATGAAGTCCCTGGTACAATATGTAATCAGCTTTTGCAATGATATTTCCTTTCATATCCTTTAATTTCCATTTTAGTTTCAAAATTGAAGCAGAAGTTATTAAAACAATGGAAATGAGAAAATTATTTAAATTTGTTAGTGTCAAAGATAGAGAAAACAATGTTCCAAATTGTTATTATGGAATGTACCACCAATTTTTGTATTGTTTATACTTATAGGAGACAAACCAAAATATTCTGTCAGTACAATACAAGTGTTCCTGTCTAAGCCCCTTTGCATAATTAATTTGTGAGGAAAGCACAGTCCTTTGTCCCAAAGAATGTTGACTTGTAAAATGCATGATAATTTACCTCAGACAGCTGAAAAAAAAAATGGAGTTTTCATATTTTGGCTGTTTGTAATGTTATTTGGAAGAGTTTTATAATTCTCTGTTGATGATGAAATTACTCACCAGACACTATTTAACACCACCTTCCTTCCTTCATCAGCCAAATTTACTTATAATTAAGAGTAGAGTTCTGAAGCATGGAAGTTTCTAGCTATCCATTTTTAGAGGCAGTTGGAAGAGGTGGATGGAGCTTGGATAAAAATAGGCAGACGAAATAGCTGGTACACAATGTCTTTATTTCCTCCATCCTGCTGGCATTTCACTTTTGACCTAGAGTGATATCCCTTTTTTCCTTATAGTGTTGTTCAGCTACAATCTACAGATCCCTAGTGATGAAAAAGCGATTAAGAGTAGGGTTCACATACCCTTTCCAAGAGTGACTTCACAGTGCTTGCTTTCATCTTGCAAGTTTCCTACAGGGATGACAAGTGCTCCTGTAGGTCATTCCAAGTCCAGCATGTTCTAGATGTGCCCAGACTACATTCATGGCTCCTACAACTGCAAGGGTCAGGTCTAGATTGGTCAGGGCAAGTGCTGCTGAGACGGAGCAGTCAGTCAAATATCCTGCTGCCACTGAGTTTTCAGTCTTTTGATGCAGTGGTAATCTTTATCAGAGAGATTCCCATATGATCCTCAACAGTAGCTGTGGCAGCTAACCCCTTCTTAGCCCTAAGAAAAATAACTAGGATGAGAGAAAGTGAGGAAAGAAGGAAGGGAGGGAAGGACGGAGGAAGAGGCAAAGAGTGGAAAGGAAAATATAAACAGGAAGACAAAGAGAAAAAACTTACTTTTTAAACAATGCAGTTAGCTCTATTGATCCACTGAGGATTATAAGATGATATGCAACACACAGACAAAATGAGATGGGAAGAATGGAAGGGGACAGTGGGAGGACAGTAGCACAGGACTGTCTTCTCCATTGGCGAGGAAGCATTGGAACAAACTGCTTACTCTATGGCTTCTCTTCACTTCAACAGATGAAGAGGTAGATTACATGAAGAGGTAGACTACTGGAGACATAGTTTTCCAGAGATTCTTACAAGTGCTTAGAGAATTAGAAATCCCCAATTTTAAAATTATTTTTATTTTGTGACTTAAGAAAGTTATATTTATAGCATAAATGCTTTTCTCACAATGCTTATACATTGCAGAAACTGGGATTTCCAGTTCAGATATGTGGAACAATCTACATCTCATGAAACACCTAACATGCTTTGTTTTAGATTGTATAAAAATACCTAAAGAAGATAAAAAGTGTACCTATCTTTGGCTGGTTGTTAATGTTTCTTCACCATTTGAAAATACTCCATATGCATAGTTCAAAATCTTTTCAAACGTAATAGTCATTTCTAAATAGCAATTAACTCTATCCTTAGAGGAAGTTGTATTGCAAACATAATTCTCCAGCATATCTGCAGTGCTAGGCAAACACATTCAATTGTCTATACAGGATGGAAGCACAATGAACCTCATATTCACAGATTTCTGGCTGACAAAGAAAAGCCTATTAGATGGAATTAATGGGATTGCACAAGTCACCACCATCATCATAAAAAATTACAATTTCTATTTTTTTGATCTCTGATGATCTGTCAGAGATATGAAATGAAGGTCACTTTTATTTATGTCCTCTGTCCAACATCTCCAGAAAGAACTTGTATTTCTAATTTCATTTTGATGACTCACGATTTTTTTTTTCCATACACAAATGTGCAGAAGCTTGACGGGAAATAGTTATTATTTGGTTCCTTTCCATACACGCTGTTCATCTGATACACTGCCTTGTAAATCAGTTAGAAACCAAAAAGTAATTATTTAAATTAAGAAATATATGTTTCAGTATCAGAACTACTCAAATAAAGAAATTATCAGGTGCCTATTTATACCTGTTTATATTTGTCATTATTTGCAACCATCTCTCATAAGTTTGAAAATAAAATATTTTCATTGTCAACTAGTTTTTTCATTGAATCATTAACATATTTTCATTGGAAAAATACATAAAATATATAAATACCATTAGTTTTCACTCTGCATGGGTAAAATGGTTGCTCTAAAGATGCAGAAGAAATTTAAATAGTAAAAGTTTGCTTTCTAAAAATGGCTTATTCTATCTGCCTCCCATGATCACAGAATGGATAACACTTGTTGCCAATATAAACCATAATTTTCACATAAAAATAGACACAAAGCATCAGACCCACACTGTTTTAGGAAACAGGATAACTAGGTGAAATGACTACCTATGGACATGTTTATAGTGTTCTAGTTGGGTAGGATATTACAGCAACTGCCCATTATACTCTTAACAGCCATAATCTCATAGAGTGCTATTCTCCAAATGGCTCCCAGCTCCTGTAATAGCACTGGGCAGGGTCCTACGGCTCAGCTCAATTAAAACTACTCTGACAGGGCAAGACCATTTTGGCAGACAGTACTATTGCTCTTTCATATAAACGAGCCCTGGGAACACAATAGGCAATCCCTGCACCATAATGGATGAACAGGAGCTAATGTTCAGTGATGCAGTACAGATTTACTAAGCTAATGCAAGTTGACTGTGCTGTGACATACCATACACAGCTTTCTAGAAATGGTTACACATTTTAATACTATGCTGTCTAGGTGTCAGTTTTTCTGCTTCAGTGCTGTAGTACTTGTGAAATAATATATTCAGAGACAAAATGTTAGCTATAGATAACATGTAAAAAGGGTTTGAAATAATAAATCCAACAGAAGAAGGCAACAGTATGTATCTTGCTTTCTGGTTAGTATATGAACAGACCTTTTTTTCTATTCCTTCCCTATATCTGAAAAAAAAGATGCCAATATCTATATCCATGTCTGTACTTATATCATCTCTTATTAACCCTTATATAATTTCCTATTTTACATATATTTATTATTTATGACATATATAGGTATATGTATAAATAAACTATTTATTTGTTTGTTGTTTGCTTGTGATTCATGTGTGTCTTCCTCAGAAACTGAACTGGATTTTCATAACACTTATTTTTTTACTCCAAGGCCAAAATAGTCAATGCGCAATCACTGTCAATGGTCTTTTTACATAGGAGTGGATTGAGCTAACACTAATTCCACAAAGATAGATACAATGTGTATAATCCTGACTCTTTTTATCTTTCCTAAGTAAAAATATAGGTCTGAATAAAACTGTTATAATCAAAATTTAGTGGTTTCAGTTGTGACCCTTTAGGAACAAGCGTCTCAAATAGAACTCTAAGAGAAAATAAAAAGTCTTGTGAAAGAACTTTGTTTTATTTATTGAAAAATTTACATTTATTGTATGTAGACAGTTCAAAACATGTTTGACTATCATGTTCTTTCATCAGCACACACACTGTTATTGCTTTTGACTGCAAGGGAAATTTTGGAAGTATATGACAACATACACATATGAAAAGTTGGTTTCTCTTTGCTATTTCAAATTTATTTGGGGTCATTTCTATAATTTCACTTGGTAAATTTGATCAAGGTGGCCATATACTTTATATGATTATATGGGGGTACTAGTGAATGACTAAGTAATCAGCACAGGATCAGAATCAGTAGCAATCAGGATCAATTGCACTTCAGATAAATTATTTGCAACATATGAATCAGTCATCTACTAATTCTGACAGCTAAGTACGTCACCCAGTGTTTCTTAATGGAATTTGAGTAATAACCTAAGTGACTTTCCAGCTCCCATTATTGTTTCTGAGAGACTTAGTCCTAAGCCAAAAAGAATAATTACCTATTCACTGCACATCAGAAAGGCAATGTTGTTATCCAGAGTCCAATAAATCAATGTATACAAACCCATGAGACTGAAAAGACTAGAAAGTGTTATGAATGGGGTGTTATCTCATGTGGACATAGGTATCTTTCATATGATACCAGAAGGATACAGCAGACAAGCCAAGGTGGTCAGAAAGGGCCAAGATTTACTCACAACATTGCTCTGCCCTATTGTCCATCCTATAGAAGAACAAACCCAGCTGCTGACTGGATGTAAAGATGCATTTGTACTAACATCCCTTATAGTTTCACTGTGGTTTTTGTAGTGAGGTGACAGAGACAGGACTGTCAATGACAACACGAGGAATGGCCTGTATCATGAAGCAGTCTTTTTTTCCAGGCAATGGAGAAGGCATTAGACATTCTGTCTGGGGTTTCGTCTGAAAATCTGCAAAATGCATCCCAGTATTTTCACATGTAGTTCCAAGAAGAAGGCCTCAAAATCAACATAACTTCCATTCACAGGTGGAATCCAAGTATCATTTTCCTTTTTTGCAAACACTGAAATCCAAACTGTCATTTGGCATGACAGATACTAGTGTCCAAAGTGACACTAATAAGCAGTGGTAATAGTATGATGTGTTTCTAGGTATACGTACATATGTGCCAGTACATAATGAAAATTCAGAATGTGGTTTATTCTGTGTAAACTAGGTTTGTATGTACATTTTTGACATCTACTGAGCACTATTCTAAAATATATTGAAATTTTCTAAATCAAAATTATTTTTATTTTCTTATGTAATTATAAATTTCCACTTGTTTTCCTTATATCAGTAAGAGATTTGTGGGCTACTTTTAATACAGAATGGAAGGTAGTTTTCAGTTGTCATATGTAGCCTCCTTGCAAAGGCATGAAAAGGCATTCCAAGTTTCTCTTACCAAAAGTGACTAGACTATGTGCCTAAATCAATGTACACTTTAATGTGATAAATTACTGTAATATCGAGCATGCAAGTGAGAAACTAACAATACACAGTTTTGCTGTTTTCGTGTTTTAAATTTGCTTTTAAAACCATGTGATAGAGGACATAAAAAGAAAAAAAATCCACAAAACTATTGTAAAATAAAATATATAAAGGAACAGCAACAGTATGGGAGTTTTAATCTCTCCTTGAGGAAAATGGTTGTAATATTAAGTGCAGGAAACTACCTTTAGTGCTTAAACTTTACTCTTTACTTTAAAAGCAACTGTAAAATCTCCTGAGTATCCATTGACCTAGCACCCAGTCTTTCCTGCATCTAACTTTTCTTCTTGACATTACTCATCTGTTAAATATTTGTGAACATCATGAGTACATCTAAAATGCCATTGAATACTTCAGCAACGTTTAAATTGTTTCCTAAATCTAAACCCAAAATATTTTTTTCATATCTAAGAAAGAGGAAAATCCTTTCATTTCCATCAAGTAAGTTACAATATTGTCATGAACTTACAGAATTATAGAATGGTTTGGGTTTTCCAATCTAACCCTTCTCTCTTTCAGTTTAAAACAGTTGACCCTTGTCCTGTCACTACAGTCCTCTTTGCCTTATAAGCCTCATTTATATACTGGGAGGCTGCAGTAAATCATCCCTGAAGTCTTCTCTTTTCCTGGCTAAACAGCCCCAACTCCCTCAGCCTGTGTTCACTGGAGAGGGGCCATGCCTTTCTTGAGCTGTGAATGCCAGGCCTGGGCACAGCACTCCAGAGGGGGTCTCATTAGAGCACAGCAGAAGGAGAGAATCACCTGCCTGGACCTGCTGGCCAAGCTTCTTTTGATGTAACACAAAAAGATATGGTTGGCTGTGGGATGCAAAAACATCATGGTGTCTCACATCCAATTTTTCATCCACCATTTCATCCCCAAGTCCCCCTCCTCAGAGCTGCTCTTTATTCATTGAACTCCAGTCTGTGTTGACACTGATTGCCCTGAACTAGGCACAGGACCTTGTACTGGACTTCATGAGGTTCCTAAGGGCCTACCTCTCAAGACTCTCAAGATCAATTATCACCTGGAAAAAGAAATAGGATGAGTTTTGAAAAATATGGTAAAGCTTTCTTGATACTTTAAATATTTAGAATCTAGAAATTTGATAAAGGTATCTTTTTTAAGGTGTTTATTGTACATAACTTTTATAAAGCAAGTGTCACACAAGGTGTTTCCTGTCGGATTCTGTAGCTCACACGCAAGACCAAATGTGTAATCTGGTGATCAGATCCAACATTTGCAAAAGACATAAAGTAAATTATGAACCTTTTAGTATCATCTCTAGCAGGAGAACAATGGTATATTAGGGAGGTAACGTAACTTAAATCTTCCTGATATAATATTAAGAAAACTATGCATATATGTTGTGTTACTTTGCATATACTTGTGTCACATTTGGTTGGTTTTTTTGGTCTGTGTCTTTTTTTTTTTGTTTTTATTAGTAGTATTAGTATTAATATTTAAACCTCTGCATTGTTTATTTTTCTTGTTATGATCAAATGGTTTTGATTGCATTTTAATCTATTCTGGCATCAGTCAAGTTGGATTTAAGATGAACAGACAAAACCATCAGCATTCCTTAGCTTGCCGTCAAACCAGTAAACCCTGAGAAACCTTAATAAATGTATCATTTTCCAGCATGTTTTCCACCATGTTGAGAATCTTGGAGGGACTCACTCTCCCATGAACAGGACACAGAAAATCAGCTGGTATCATAAGATCAGGAGAGGAAGTGGTTTCTTTCAAAAATCATTGTAATGTTGGTAAATTTATTACAAATAACATGATTTTATTTGGATTTTAGTTAGGACCTTTTACTTTAAATATATTGACTTGAATTTGTCTAGCCAAATATCGGGAAAAGCCACTAGCATGTGAGTACTTCTGGAGCAGCTGTGGATTCAATTTACTGGAAATGCACCGACAAGGCCTTGGCCTTGGTTTTGTAATCTGCAGATGAATTTTGAATCTGTTGAGTGGAAAATTGTTTCACTCAGCATCTACAACTAATGAAATAGTGTCACTATTAGAAACAATAATGCTTCACTTTCCTTGCAGTAATCTGAATCAAAAGTCAAAGTTTTGCAGAACCTGTCAAAAACATAAAGCTGATGTAGAGCTCAGGTAAGACAAGAATTACAAGAACCAGAATTTGGATTTAGTTCCTAATCCACTTCATAGTGGTAGAATAACAAAGCTATTATATACTCAACATTTAAAGAAAATGGAGATCTATTTTTATATATCTGTATTTCAGTATAAGCAGTATAACCTATGTCCATGTGAAGGCCATATCTAAACACTCACTGTAATGAATGCAAATCAATCAATATAGTTCGTAAAGTTTGGCATGCTTTTCCTAAATAGACTCCTGTTCATTCAGCTAAATTACTCTCTATATTTCATTGTGAGCAACAGGACTAAAAAATTTCTTCTTCTTGGAACCTATAAACAAACCAGAAAAGCTCCTTTTTGTTATCAAAGCTCACAGCTCTGACTGCATTAATAGGTCCTTAGTGACCTTGACCTCAAGGTGAGGTACTATCTAGTCAAGATTGGGTAGAATAAAAACTTATGTTTCAGCAAGGAGGTAGAAGATTATGCTGAGGTGTCTAGTACTGGGTTGAATCAAAACTTTAGTCTTAAATTGTCAACCAGTTTCATTAACAAAGAAATAAACATCTCTAGAAATCTACGTCATCCTAAAACACGTGCCCAAACTATATAGAATAAATAAATTTCTGAAAATGACAAATTCACCCTACTCATTGGCTGTGAAATCTGGATCTAGATTTAGTTGCCTAAACACATATTTTCAGTGTCATTTTAGGCCCTATGGGGCCTATATCTGAAACCCAGGCAGGGCTCTAGGTCCTCTAGTTTTTGTTTTGACTTGGATCTGCCAGAACTGTGGAGATGGGTAGGATTCCCTAAGCTTTTACAAAAGCTCAAGGAGATGTTGTTTTTTCACCAACAAATCGATCCTGACATAATTGTCTATATAAATCTACGGGTTTCTGGAAATCTAGTTTTAAGTCAGATGAATCCTGGTTTATATGCACAGAGCATAAATATTCCTTGGAACAGATTAGGAAAATACTCAAAGAAGATCTTAGGAAAAAGCTCAGTACTGCATATTGATATCAATCAAAAAAAAGTAATCATTCTGTCTCTGTGTTTCAATAGAAGGAAATTTTTTTTAACTTCACGTTCTTCTGCAAACACACTGCTCTGTGGGTTTGCAGTCACAGATGCTCAATAGAGATTTTCCTCAAATTCTGTCTATTCTGTGCCATCAGAATTCACGTGTGTGTCATCTGAATGTTCCAGAGCTGAAGGGAAATACAGGCCTTTCTTGCCTCGCAAGCAGCTCCCATAAACCACACTGCATCTACCTATTATTCAAGAACTGTTGCCATCTATCTCCAAGGCCAGCTGTTTGCTCTGATTCTATAGGGTTGGGAAACTGCTTTAGATTTTTGTTATTATCTTTGCCTGAAAAATATCACAGTCAAGAACAAAATTATCCTTCAGTGATTATAAAATATAAATTAAAATTATTATTACATCGTAACAAATATTTAAATTTTATGAAAGGAAGCTTTTAATTATAAAGATGACCTGAAATGAATTGAGTAGCAAGTGCAATATCTTCCAAATATCAGTTAATTATAATCTCATCATAATTTTTTGTTGTTATTTCGGATGTAAACTGTGTTAATGACTTGCCTCAAAAATCTGTTAGACATTTTATTAGAAATTAGCTTCATAATGTCTTTCAAGCTAAACTTGTCTGGAATTTACTTTTTTTGACATTTAATCAATTAAAAACAAAGTTCTTGTTTAAATTTTTCATGTTATTTTCCGTGTTGAAAGGTTAAATACTTTGGGTTTGGTTCCAGATCTTTCCCTTCCCATTCAAATCCAAAAGGATTAAGCTGTTTGCTTTTCTAATGCTCTTTAAAGAGAGAACAAGGACTAGCCTTCACCAGGTACTGCAGGCAGCAAGACTCTTAGCCCAGTGCTGCTCCAGTAGTTCAGTATGCTTCTGGCCGTGTCCCCTAGGATAGCAGAACTGTGGATGAACCAGAAAACCTTCACCATGCATTAGGAAAATAAAAGCACTTGTATGTCTTTATCAACATCAAATAAGGGTGCATTTGCCATCACAGCCAAGACTTTAATGCCCCGAAGAGAGCGTAGTTCCTAAAAATAAATGTAATTTTATATCAACACATTTCAAGTTTCTCAACTTGAATGTTTAGCCCAGGGCTTGCAGAGGATAAAAGTCTCATGCGACCACATTGCTCTGTGCCTTGAAAATAAAATTCAAGCATTGTTTTATGTATGTGCATGGTTGACCTTTCTCAAAATTTTGACTGCTAATTTCTTACTTCAAGGCACAAAGTAGAAAATATTTCAAGTTGTAGAATTTTTAAATCTAACCTCTCATCTATATTTAAAAGGCAATTAAATTTCATGCCAGCTATATATAATAACACATAATTCTTTACAATTTTCATTAACAGAAAATCTCATGAACTGCCCTAAAAAAATTGCTGCTAGAGAGATGATGAGAGACCTGTGGTTGATCCAAAGGCGGTGCCAGACTGATGAGGAACCCCTTCTCAAAGGGAGCAGTTGGCAGAATATGCAATCAGAAGATCCCTTTATCCTCCAGGGAGTTTTATGAAGTATGTTATTTAGTTCAGCTAATTTTCTTCACCTCTCTGACAAGGAGTCTTCTAAAGAATAAACATTGTCTCAAAATTTGGATGATATGTTTACTTTTGTCTTTCACATAAATTATACCAAAAGCTTTAATAAAAGATTTTGACACAACTGCTACATTTTAGACCACAAAAGTTGGGCAACATGAATCCTACCTGAAGTGATGGACTGCTGTACTCCAAGCTAGTTGTTCTCAAAATTTGCCTCATTCATCATATATATAAGCGAAATTATATGTACAAGGTCTGGGTGTATCCTTATTCTCTTCTTGCTCTGAGATACCCTAAAGCCTTATGGTACCAATAAATCTAAGTTTGGGATAGAATGACTAATAATTCGACCGTAAATTTTCACTGGCTCAGAAAACTGGCTTGGCGATCTTCTAAATATATATAATTAGACACTTACATGTACAACACTGTCTCCCTACAATCATTATTTTTCTGTTTTTTCAGTTTAAACCAAAATGGTACAACAGATTGTGCATGAAACAAATAAAATCTTTGGAAACAAGCATAAATTCATAGGAAAAGTAATTCATTTAGGGCAGAATCTATCATTTTGTAAAATCTCCTCCTAAAAAAAAAATCAACAAAGAACAACCTCAAACCTCTCCCCAGTAAAAAAAATGACAAGTCTACTTGTTAGATTTTGTTTTATTTTCCTTGGCAATTCTCATATTTAATATTTTTTCATTAAACTTGGAAAAAGTAGTAATGCCTGTTAAAAGTTGTAGCTAAGTTGTTTTTGTTTTTGTTTTTGGTTTTTTTTAGCACTTTAAAATAATGCATCCAAGCATTAGAAAATAGATAGTGAGCTGGCATTAGTGGTAATAATTACATTAATATAGAGTTTACTGGATTAAGGATCTCATCTAAATCCTGTAAAATTCTACATAGTCTAGAAAACTTTAAAAAGCCAAAATAAACCTAACATGGATTTGATAAGAAAATGTTACAAATGTAAATGTTGTTCTTCTTTTATTGTATAAGAAAAGTTACATGAATAAATGTCACAGTATGCTTCTGTTTTGGTACCAGGCTGAGCCTGTCTGTCATACTCTCCACCAATGAATTCATGCCATGTCATTGATGTTGGCTCTGCCCAGACTATAACCTAAGCCAATCAGATAACCAACTGAGAGTCTTTTGAAATGTTCCGGGATAAAAGGGAATCGCGGGAAAAATAAACTCTGTTTGCTGTTCTCCACCACGAGGTCGGCTGCCTTTTCTTTGTCTCCTGCCAGACCCACGGACCCCTCACGTTACAAATAAATGTAAATTTAATACTTTTTTTTAAATTGTGTATCTATTCAGATGTATTTTTGCTGATACCATCTGAATCCAAGCTATGATTTCTTCAAATATCAAACTTTGTATTATTAAGCTTGCTCAGCACTTTGATGGAAGACCTCTAGGGAAAACTCATCAGCTGCAGAGCATGCTATTAATGGCTTGGTGAGCTGTGATCTTCCCACTAAGAGAAATGCTGGACAAACTACTAATTATTCCATGGAGATATGAAGAAGGTTCTCTTTCAAAGAATATGGGTGAGTCTGGACCTGGGTTTTGATGGATTATTAACCTTTGTGTCTTTATCAAATTCTGAGTGGTGGCTTGTGAGGTTTTTTTGTTTAATTTTTAAGGCTTTCAGTGTATAAACATTCTCCTAAATCAGGTTTGTGTATGTTCAACTAGATGATCTTAAAGTTCCTGTGATGCTCAACCCTTAAGAAGGGACCACCCAAGATTGATACAAGCCAAAGGAACAATAGAAGTCAGAGTCTGCAAAAACCTACAGTTTTATTAGGAAATTATGTGCTTGGCATGGAAA
>WEKY01044331.1:0-28697 GCA_013390045.1 Picathartes gymnocephalus
ATAAAAGAAATACTCTTTTTTTAACCACTACAGGATCTCCTCAACAGAAATATATATGTCCTCTGTCACAGTAGTTGTCTGGAATGATATGTGGTCACAGATGATTCCCATACCAAAATTCAAATATGGTGAATGTAGGTTATAGTTCTGGACTAATAATTCAAATAAAGATTAATTTCTATTTCAAAAATGTAAAACACATTAAATGTTAATTTCAAGGGCAAAATGAAATTGAAGTCCCTAAGAAAATACCTTAAATTGGATGAATTACCTGTAAAACAAATATCATAGATAAAAAGTGAATTTGCTTAATATCAAAAGAGTTAATAAAGTGGGCTGTGAAAGGAAGATAAGCAGCAGTGTTAAGATAAATAGTTCACTCATTGTGAAATAAAGCATGAAAAGTTCATCTATGATACAGAAGTTTATGGAAAATTCACAAGACAAAATGCATTCCAGTGTATTAAACAAAGGACCAATTGGATTCCTGTGTTGTGAGCTGCCAGTAGGCTCATCATAACCATTACAAATCTACTCTGAAATGTTAAAAAAGCAAAAATACAGAGATAGACGGTCCAATTCCTCTGAGCTGAGAAAAGGAAGTGGATACTGACTGTTCTTTGCACACTATCCTTCCACACCTTGCAATGCAGGAAATTATAGAGCAGGTGGAGAGGTCAGATGTGTGTAGAGACTTTACTGCATATTTAACTTCCCTGCTCCTTAGTTAGAGGTTAATAAAATGCTGTGTTACATTGATTCAGCTATAACTTTGCATTCCCCTACTCCAGGAGAAATTTAGCTCACCAACAATACCATTAAGTTTATTTATTTATTTATTTCCCTTAAGCTGCCTTGGTCCTGTGTTATTCTTAAGGGAGTCAAATGATAAAATGAAAACTGACCCCTATGGAAATCATTAGTAGTTTGTAAGACTGTATTATGTGACATGAGGATTTCTCCAATGACCAAATGAATTTTACCTTTTTCTTTTCCTGGTTTCCAGAGAGAAGAGTGTTTAATAGTCCACTGTGATGTATATGCTTGCATGTGTGTTTATCCATTTTCTTACTCCCAAGGACTTTTAAGCCTTTTGGTCTCATTTAAATGAAGTGAAAAGTGAGAGCAATTTTAAAAAGCCAAAGAAGATCAAAGGAGACTGATATTCTTTCCCCAGTGAGAGGACACTGGCAGAATTTGGTCAGCTCCTGTAAGCTGTCAGGGAATCCAGAGAAGGGAGACTTACTAAAGATGTTTAATAGTGGAAAAACTTACAGTTGAAGTTCGCATTTTGTTAAATGCATGGAAATCACACTGAGCAACCGAAATCACACAAATGAAAATTAATTCTTCTACTCGTGGACCTAGCTCTTCTGCATGGTTTAAGCTTGACTCTCATACATATGAATAGTTTAAATTACTTTCAAAATAAATTCCACTTCTTTGTCTCCTGTTTTGTAACATTTACTTTTGGAAAAGTTATGGTATTCCCCTTTAATGATTCTAGGTTTCCCACTCTCCCCCTCAAACAGCTTTGTAAATCCATTGTTCTAAGGAAGTCTTGAGGAAGAAAACTAGAAATGACTGAAAAAATAATTTGCTAGTAACCAAGAAAGAAAAGACTGAAGGATTGAAAAAGAAACTGTTGTTATTAATATATTTGCTTGTTTATTTCCTTTTAACCAATAACACTTTTGACTCAAGACTAAATTTTAAAAAATTTTTATCCATATAACATGTTAAAACAAGTTTTTGAAATAAGTATTTCCTAATTAAAACAATAAATAATACACTGCATAACTGTGCTCCAAGTTAGCATTAATATAGTATTATATGTGTAATTTTTACAGCTAGAAGTATATCTGTAGTTGTTATATTTTACCGTACACATAGCTTGATTTCTGCAGAATAGATATCTGCCAGAAATATTTCAGTTTAGCATGATGAATTTACTGTAACCCTGTCAAAAATTACATAGCAATGCCTGCCAAAGTATCACTTTGAATATAGGTTGAAAAACAGAAATAAGTGTGTTGAGGAAGGTTTTCAAATTCTCTCAGAATCCAGTCATTACTGCTGTTACGGCCGAGCACATAGGAATGCTGCTGCTCCATGGGGGATTACTGGGAAGTGAGCATTACTTACTTAATCAGGGTAGTGAAAGGCAAAGTCGTGTTGACTGTAGGTGCCCTGCGTAGGTTATCAGCATCCCAGCGAGGACACTGCCGCACAAAGGGCAGGCAATTTGCACAGAAGCGGAAAGGCTTTTTGAGGCCTTTTGTTAAAATTAAAATGGGAAGGGCACACTTGTTTGCAATATCCTCTGTGGCGATTGTATTTCAGGTGCTTGATTTTTTTACTAATTATGTATGAATTCTCTATCCAGCACTGCTTGGGTTAATATGCTTGCTGTAATCTTGTGTCTGTATGATTTGGGCCAAATTTGAGCTCAGATAGATAATACGAGAGGCAATAAGGAAAAGTACATGCTCTCTGGAGGCTTAATGGTAATTCTCTAGGATCCTGACATTTCGAGAAATAGTCTATCAGGAAAGGTAAGTACTCCTGCATCTTCGGTGTCTTATGTGGTTTAAATAATTGTAGGATATCTCACTTTTTTCTCAGGTTAGATCGTTTTGTATTTTCAATAGAGTCCAAAGGTATGCTAGCATATATCAAATAGAAGCTAAGATATGATCCTGGCATGTTCTCAAACACCATATTTGTATATTTTATCAAACTATTATTTATGAAAGGGAATTATAAATCTTCATCTGCACAGGCCTACTGTCTGCCTACCTGTATGAATATTACTATAACCTTCAGGTAAATCCTGGAATTAAGGCTTTCATATCAATATGTAGTCTTCTTTAATGGACTTGTAAACCCTAAACAACAGAACTGATTGTTCATATGTAGATACAATTAGTATAAATTATTATTTTCTGAGATTAATGTACTAAACAACAGACATGCATTGTTTGTTCTGCTATCATTTTCTATTGTTACATGATTTCAAACACTGCGTATAAAGGTCTGGTGGAAGTGTCACAAGGGGTCCTTCTATCTTTGCTGACATATATGAAAAAACTTCACCATTGAAACCCATATTAAATGGAGGAACCTGCATTTCTCTCTTACCTTTTCCTTCTCAGAATCGTGCTTCAGAGTTCTGGGACAGATGGAGCCAAGCAGTTTGAGAGCAAAAATAACCAAAACCACAGTGAAATCAAAACTAAAACCACCTGAGAGGTGATGGCCTGGAAAATGGGAAAGCATGTTCAAAAACATCCAAAGGGAGAATTTCTTTGTTCCTTCGATGAGCTTTGGTGAGGTATGTGGGAAAGTGCCTGTCTGTGAACTTTCCTTTCCATAGCTACAATCACTGTATTTATGTCTATAAAATGTATTGCTATCTGACTATAAATGTTAATATTTGTTCATGCACATGAGTTCCTCTCTAACTAAATATTCTTGCTTGGATTGCTTATGGCTCACATCCTGCTCTGCCTTGCTCCCAATATGCTGACGGACTGACAAGACACCCTGTTCTGCTACAGCTGAATTAAGGCTGATGCACATTACCCACAGTGCTGTCTGACAAATTGAATCATCTGCTCTAAGTGATTTTGCCTGTTTCAGAGTACTGGGAAACTCAAAGGGCATCAAGTCAAATTACGCATTGATTGCTGTTTGCCCTGTAGCTTTTGCACACAGAAGGAATCACATACAACACTTAGAAGATTAGTGGAGACTGCATCAAGGGAATATCACATGTAAGCATGTGCAAGTTGGACTTCTCTGGTTGGTAGTAGTGTCGCAAGTCTAGCCATCCAGGAAAGAGCAAAATTTATGTTAATGTGTGCTTCCCAGTTGACACAGATGTAGACTTCATCATCCTTCCTGCAGAGCTTCTAATTCCCAACTAAGCCATACCATAATTGATGTATGGTTTGGGGTTATTTTTCCTTCATCAAATAAACAAAATGTCAGAATATCACAATTAGAATTATGTATAGATTATTTTATGTAGAAAAACAAATCCATATGTATTAATGTGTATGAACTACTCTATATTAGAATATCTTTAACAGAGTTCACTGATCTGTGACTGTATGATCTATAACTATCCAGATTTTGGGTGACAGACAAGTAGATGGATGCCTGAGAACACAACTTTTATTTTCAATCTTTGGAACCCAGAGATTAATACTTCCTTAAAAAGCTGTAGCAAAAATAATTTTAAAGAAAAAGTCAAGATAACAAAGATTCTCAAATGAAGGGAGGTTGTATCCATGTGAGGGTTGGCCTTTTCTGCCAGACAACAAGCAATGGGACAAGAGGACATGGTCTTAAGCTGTGCCAGGGGAGGTTTAGCTTGGACATTAGAAAGAAATCCTTCACAGAAAGGGTGATTAGATATCAGAATGGGCTACCCACCATCCCTTGAGGTATCTAAGGCAAGATTGTATGTAGCACGCAGTGCCATGGTCTAGTTGGCATGGTGTTCAGTCATAGGTTGGACCTGATGATCTCAAAGTCTTTTTCAATCTAAAAAAAGTCTGTGACTCTGTGAACTGCTTATTGCAATAGCTGACATTTAAAAGACAGTGCAAGATACTATACAAATTGCAGTGATATACCAGGCATCAGCACAAAGACTTATGTTTATTTCATTAGCAGTGTTTGCACTAGCTGAGGCATCTTCTTTCCCCTTCTTATGCTGACAATCAAACTTTGCACAAGCTCATAGAATTATCAAGGCTAGAGGAGACCTCTAGGATCACCCAGTCCAGCTGTCCACCCCTAAAGCACTGACCAGCATCACCCAGTGGCAGATCCAGATGTCTCTTGAACATGATAAACTCACATCATGCTTCTCAGAGAAGTGTTGTAAATATTCCAAAATAATAAGCCTCTGTGTATCTGGGTTTATTGATCTATAATTCATGTAGAGTGGGATAAAGTTCAGCATGGATCTCTGTCTCAGCTTTTCTGAAAGGTCTTCCAAGTCATTTAGTCCACTAAATGATCATGAAGATTTCTAATTTCTCTCTGTTGGTGTGAAAATTTCTTATTTGTTCCAGTTTTCTTACAGTTAGCTATTAAAAGCACTAACACTATTTCTCTAAAATTTTGTTTCTATTTCTAGGAAACCAGCCACTTGCTTTCCGTTCTTGGTGTTCTCTCTTACAATCATAGACATAGGTATACTATGTAAACATTACAAAAATATGTTCTCTAGCTACTTCTATGAATTGAGGTTGCCAGTCAATGAGAGGTGACAGCAAATGAAATGGGATTAATATTGTTGTATATGTACAAACTTCAGGGTTGTTTTGAACAGATCCTTTAGTTCTTTCACCTAATGCATACTACTCTGTCATCATCAGCATTTTAGGAAGAATATGCTGCTCAGAACTCTTCCTAACACAATTTCTTGTTTGTTTGCTTGGGCTGAAAGCCTTTTTGTTTGGTTTGTTGTTTCAGTGAATTCCTTCCAAAGATGCAAAGAAAACTTTCATTTTTAGTAGCTTTCTTAAACAGATATGAAAGTGGTTTGGATTCACAGACTGATAGTCTTTTGAGTTGACTTAAAAATCTACTGTACCTGTTACTTAAGTTCAAATGTCTCAGTAAAAGCTTCCACAAAAGTGACTCATTAACTTGTACTTTTATTAGATCCCTTCTGCAGTTCTTTTCCTCCAGCTTTCATGATTTCAGAAATGGCAATGATGATTTGATATTTGAGATTTCTAGGAATATCTGCATTGTGACGCAAGTTGTGAACAGAGGTTTTTTTTTTCCAATTCTGCTTCTGGGCTGCCTCTGATCTTTGTAATATACAGTGCAGTGCTGTCTTCCCCAGGCAGTTCTCTTATCATTTTCTTAACTTACTCTTCTCTTCCTTGTATGGCAGTAGCTTGTGGAACTATGTAAAGGAATCGTTCACAATAGTAGCTAAACTGCAGAAAAACATTTCTGAGGATTCAACAGAAATGAAAAATTATGAACATTTGTCTTTCTTTTTAGCTCAAAATGAGGAAAAGTGAGGGTCCCACAAGCCTCCAAAAAGCCCTCCACTTTGACCTGTCAAGGCAACAAAACTTGTACCCCTTCTAAATGCAGCATTCTTCTAGTTCTGTAGAAACTACTTTGCTTAGAACTGTATTAAGGTCAGAATGAGTAAACAAAAAGACTTGAACCAAAGCCACATGTTTGTTCATAAACACATATTTTAAGAAGTGAAACAACTTTTCTTTCCTCCCCCTTTCTGCACACACCGACAAATCACTACCCTTAGTAGAAAGTAACACATAGAAGTAGTAAATTGCTGTTATCTCTGGTAAAAAAGATACTTAATATTTGAATAAGTATCCAGTTATGGGGAGTTTAATCTGTTTTTCAGTCATTGGTACTATGAATTAATTGTTGAATTTGTTCCTCTTGATTTAAGTTTTTTGGAGTTTACTTCCTGCCTCAAATCACAGTTGTGGGTACTGGAGCTCCTGAGGGCCAGACAACCTGCCTCCTCATGGGGCTTGCAGCATGCATCCTACCAGCTGGCACTGAGAGAAAAGCTACTCCTCATCTTCCTCCCATTTTGGCTTCCCTGGTGTGCAAGCTTGCAAGTATTTATTTTCTATGTTGCTTTGATTTCTTGTTGTAGTTACTTTGGGCTTGAGCAAGTGTTCACTAGCAAAGAAAGGAAGAGATATTCAAAGAGGTTATTACATAGATAGTATTTCATCTTGAAAAGTAACCAGTTGTCATCCTGAAGAATTTTAGTCCTGTGCTTGAGGCCACAAAAGACCTTGCAGAAGCAGCTTATGCTCCTACGTCTGTGTGCAGGTCTGTCCCTATAAACTTGATCATAAATTGTTCGCTTTGTTTTCTAGTTAATAGCAAGTGTTTTAAATTATCATTAAATTATTAGAACCTTAAACTGAAACTGCAACTTTTTTTTTGCTGTTTCTTTTTCTGTAGTGTTGTGTTTATATATTAGACTGTCTCAATTTGGTAGGACCACATTGACTGCTACTAAAGCATTTTTATCCTGCTGCCTGGTGTTTTGTTATGCGTCAAGAGGAAGATTTATGTTATGATATAACTATAACAGGCAGCCAAACTAAGAATCCATCAAAAACTGTTAAATTGTCCCAATTCTCCTTTTATTTTACTGGTGATTTTAACAGAAATATTTGTGCTATTTTGAAACCAGACAGTTACATATACACTAGTATTTGGGGCAGCCTAGTATACCTTTCCCCATAATTTGAAAAGTGTGTTTTCCTACAGATGGTACAACAGTGATTTTGGGTTTGCCTTTTCCCGTGTAAATTTGCTGTGTCTTTTATATTAATTGTCCTTATTTATTTATTGTTCTTTCACCTTTATTACACTGTGTCTAGGCCTGTATTTTTCATGGCTGTTCATGGCAGTCTCTTTTCTTTGTACAGAGCTTCTGCCCTTATTCTTTTCATTACAGTGTGGCTAGTCAGCCAGTCTTTTGGAGAGAAGTTAACTGGAAATTGGGTACTTTTCCAGTAGAAGGACAAAACTGTTCTTCCTGCAACCCATATTTCAACAATGGGTAAAGTGAAGTATTGTAGTCAATAGTAAATAAAAACACAAGGTTTCCTCCAGCTGGAGTCTTAGTCTTGCATTAGGCTTCCCATAGTCAGAGCTGCAAGTGGCAGCTTTGAAACACTGGTGGTACTGCAGCCCGTGGTTTTGCAATTGCAAAACTCTCCTTTTGGCTAAATTTGAGTTCATGACTGTCATCACAAAAGTGCCAACAGAGAATGCTATTTTGCTGCATTTCCTTTTGGAGTTACTGTTTGGAAATCAGTGAAGGCCAGTCTGGTTATTTTATAGGAGATAAAATTTCTGTACTGAAGGTTGAAAACCACTCGACTTCATTTAGCAGCACTGCTCTCCATTTAATTAGACCTTCCATCCCCCTGTCCTGGGATATCTTCCTTTCTGAAATTAGCAGAGTTCTCTAATAGTGGATTTATATAGCCTGTATAAAAAATATGCTAATCTTGTTGTTTTAACAGCTGCATGTGTTAGTGTTCACTTTCTGTGTTGCTCTTGCAGAAAGTGCCATAGTCTTAAACCCTCGTCTGGAAATGTTATGAGCCTGTCACTTTTTTTCTCTCGATTCACACTTCAAAGAGATTTGCGTCTTTTTATCATCCTGTCTGCATTCCCATTACAATTTTGCATCATGATATTGGAGCAGTCTTTGATCGTTTTGTAGTTTGCGTAGGTCCTTGTGTAATATGTTCACTTGCTTGTTTAGTAGCATGTTCACTTGGTTGTCTAGAACGCTGCATGTCAGTGACACAACCGGCACAAGCCTAATCTCATATGTCTCCGTTTTCTGAATGGCTGCTCTATTTTGTCTGATGTCCTATATAAATAGTCTGAGTGTTTGGCTGAGCCCCTTTCGATAATTAATATATTATTTACCAGGGACTTTTAGAAATAAATTTCCTCCACCCTTCCCTGCTTTTCCTGAAAAATAAGAATTGGATATGCACAGAGTACTGTCACTTCATCATCCCATTTTTTTTTCCCACCCCTACACTGACATGATTTTACTACAATGACAGAAAAACTAGTGTTTGTTATGCTGCTGATAGTTAGCATATGATAATGAAAATTACTGTTGTCAATAATACTCACCCTCTTAAACACTTCTGTTAAGTTTTGGTATCCCTGTACAGGGACTGTTATCTTAGAGATCATATGAAACAGAAAGCATGCTTGTTATATTGGTAGAGGTCAATTACACTTAAGTTATAAGTTTGACGGTAATGTAGAAGGCTAATGAGTGAGGAACAAGTGTGTGTGTGAGAATGACAGAATAATTTTCACTGTGTTTATGGGCAAATACTGTCTCCCCAATACATGCATTAGGCTGAGTTTTGGAGGTGTTGACTTGTAAAGTTATAGCTTGTCAAAGTTATTTCTGATAACACAGAGTGAAGATTTTGTGACTATTTTTTTATGAGGAATATGTGTGAAGTGAATTTCTGTGTATTCGCATGTGTAATCAGAAGAAATTTAAGGGTGATATAAATAAGCATTGCAAACTTACAGGAAAATTTTATTTTACCTATTATATTTTTATTTTCCTTTTGTTTTTGCTTTTGTTTGGTTTGGTTTTGTTTGGTTTTGGTTTTGTTTTATGGTATTGCCTTACAGAAAAAAGGGTGGGATTTCTGCTTGCTGTGTAATACTTGGGACTAGTGATGGGAAATAGGGAGCAGCCAGAAAAGTTCCTGGAGGGACAGGAAGAAGGAAAGGGACCTAAACTTTCATTTTGGCTGCATTCTGCATAGCCTGAAAGCCTCAGGGAAACTTCCAAGTGTTATGGTAGGTAGGCTACAAAGTACTGATCCAGTCTGAAGATAACCAAAGCACAGCTGAGGGTGGGGAGTCTTGAAACTGATTAAAAGTAATCACAGCCCTGTGGCCCGAGGCATGCAGAAAACAGAACCATTAATGCTATCTGGGAATCCATATAATGTCCTACATAGCAATTGCCAGTAAAGGGGAAAAAATAAATTCTCTAACACTACTTCTTGAAGCCAGGGAAATTTCTTCTTTCTATTGGTATGCTGAGTGAGAGAATTATCCTGAAGTGGCTCGAGTTTCAGCCCTGATGCTGGTGAGGAGGTGAGGGCTCTGTTGCAGAGTGAGCATTCCAAATCCAAGGGGTGCCTTGCCTTTTTGAGTTTCTTAATTGACAATCCAACTTATACTCATCTTAATTTATAATCCAATAGAAGCTATACTGACAGATACCACCATCTTATTTTGTGCTTGATATATAGTAATATACAGAGTAACAGTGGGATGAAATTGCTGAAAAATAATTGCAATGTGATATTTAAATAATGACATACAGATCCTGCTGTGAATACCCATATACTATTGACTTCAGTAAGAATATCTACTGTAATAAACACAATAAAGCTCTATTTTCAGTTTAATGCAAAGATTTGTGTAGAAAAAAAAAGAAAAAAGAAATGAATTGCATTACTCAGTTGTTTCTCTTGAATTATCTTAACCATATGTGGTTTCTCTTAGAATTAACCAATTTATTATTTTCTAAAGAGCAGCTGGGGAACTATTTAATATATAAAACTGAAAGCAATGTAATTACAAACAGAGGGGCAGAAGTAATATTGTGTAGTCACAGTTTAGAAACAAAGTCTCCATTAATTTGCTTCAGCATTTATCACAATGGGATGTTTTTTGCCATAGCATGTTTATTCCACCAGTTTGTAAACCTATAAACTTCTTCATTCATATTTCTTCTGTGATTTTTTTTCATTTTAATATGGACCAGTTTCAGCTTGCTTTAAATAAGTTTCTTATTTTCATGTACACATAAAAATAGATCAAATCACAAAGGCAGCTGAGAACATTTGGAATAGAATTTAAGAATGTAATAATAATAATAATAATAATAATAAAGATATTTCAGGAATTTTTTAAAGATCGAATGTTTATGTATGCATTTTAAATTCTGAAATTGTGTTAGCCCTTGTGAAAGATATTTCACTATTGGAATATGTAGGTGTGTACCCTCTGAATGTGTCCATGACTTTTGTGCTTGGTACACAAAGTAATTATGTGTGTGCTGGGTAGTGATGCAACCATTGCCAGTGGGTCTAATTGGCCTACATAGATGCTGTATATAGTATCTGCCCATGTGTTTCTAAGGGTTAAATTATAGATAATTATATTTTTTACCGTAGGTGACCATTGTTTTTCAAAATAACGGTCATCATTTTAGAAATCATGATATATTCACACTTAGCAGAAATAATTCTGTACAAGTGTCATAAATTGTTACTCTTTTGCATTATTTAGGGTAGCTCAGATAGGGTGCTTTGAACTAGAGGATTTTTTTCTTGCTTTATTAAAAATACTGAATTTTCCTTATTTTTTCAATGTCATACATTTTATAGTACTTCCTTATTAATGCCTTTGTTTTAAAAATGGGGCAGAGAGACTCCTGATCTCAGCAAATATCTTAGTGAGTATACTTTTGCTTTGGGGCAAGCACAACTTAATATTCATAAATCTTGAAATGCAGAGGCAAAACGTGAAGAGAATCATGTAGATTCTCAAGCAGTAGGTATTGGGGCTAAATATCTGATGTGAACAACTTATCAGAGGATTGGCAACATTATGAAGGTATCATGTAAGAGCCACGCTATTTCTAAGTTTCAAAAAAACTATGGAAAGCTCCGTAGTACTAGTTGGCATTTCAATATAATATGGCTAAGATGAAAATGCCTCATATAAATAGACCTCAACACACTAATGTAAAAGGAAACAATAAAGTAGAAACCAGTGCAATAAAATAAAAATAGTTCTTTGTAATGGTGTGTGAAATCTGAAAATCAATTAAAGTTGTTTTTTAAATTGATAGGCAAATACTTCATATTATAAAATACACAGCAAATCAAGTGTTGCATGTGTGGTTATTTCTGATTGATGAAAAAGTCTCAATAGATGCCTATATTATGCACTACACTCCATGTTAATTTTAACAGTCATTGTATCAATTTGTAGTATGGATAAAATTTGAAGGCAACTATAACAGAAAATAGTTCATAACAAAAATCCATCCCTGTAAATAAAGCTCAGAGTTGTGCTAAAGATGACCCAAGGGGAAAGCAGGCTTTGTTACATATTGATGGCTAGGAACTCAAGGCTGGGACAGATTGACAGCAAAAGTCAGTTCCTGTGTCAACATACCTTTGGAAAAAGCATTCTGCCAGCAGTTCTCCCCCTTTGATACTAAGGGGAGTCAGCATTCTGGATTATAAGGAAACAGGATGGTATGGAGATGGTGGGGGGGCAGCCTGGACACAAAACCCTGGTCTAGAGTTGTACATACAAGAATTGATACGGGGTTGCCTCAGCTGCTTCAGAGCCAGTGGGATTCTGGTTGGAAAAGTTCTGTGATTACCCTTAAGTGACTTTGGGAATGTGAGCTGTTTTTCAGTGCACAGTGTGTGTCCCCTTCTATGTTTGATTCAGAGAAAATATGTATTGCTTCAAAGTTATTTATGAGGCACCTGTCCTGCAAGCCTATTTGCAGGCACAGAATCCTGCTTCTTTAGCACAGTTCATGCCTGGGAACTTCCACATTTAATGACCTATGTCAACTAGGCATTTTTTCATCATCATTTTAGAGAATTCTATTGAAGATGAACACGAAGGAACAAAATCCATCTTTCTCAGCTGTGATGGTTTTGCAGGTCTAACTGCATTAAAAAGCATTAAAACTTCCTTTTTTTTTCCTTACTGAAGTCAGCAGATCCCTCTCAGAATGCTCAAAAGGACTAGCTCTGTGGAATAAAACCATGCTATTATTACTCAGAAATTGTACCACTTCAGGATAGAAGAGAAAAAAAAGACTTGAAAAGGGCAGAACTACTCCATTTTACCTGTGGTTCATTGGTGTTAGATAGTGTAGTTTGTCAAATTCCTATTCCTTTGGTCATCACTAGTGATATTTTCTAGAATATATGACTTTAATTTATTTTCTTTGTGCAGATATTTCCTTTTTTTTTTTAGGTTTATTCGAACTTTATTGAATAGTATTTGAGTAGGTTGATACCAAATGATAAACTGTAATTAAACTAGTAAAAACTGTAGATCCTTGAAAACGGACGGGTGAAATACAACAATGAAATATGTAGAGAGATCCATTTCCCAGCTCTAGTAAAGGTCTGTTTGTATTTAGCTCAAAATGGGGAAAGAAAAACCTACGAAGTTTATGTCCTCATAGGACAGTTTTTGCAGCACTTTAGGAGGTCACCACAAACACTGAGATTACTTAAATTATTATTATAATTGATCCTTCTTAGAAATTACAGCTATCTATATATGTGATCTCAATTTTGCAAGATTTATCAGTGTTAATTTTTGGAGAAGATTTTCTTTTTTTTTTTCTTTTCAGTAAGAGAGATTTAAAATTATCTTTGCTATATGTTCTGTGAGAAACATCATGCTCTAGAAGATAAAAGACTTATATGCCTCATTTTTCCTGTGCGTGGTTTTATAGGTTGTTTAAACTTTTGGGGTGTACTTGTGTGGTCTGTCCGACCAGCAAAATTCAGAGCTTAATTTGTGGAAATAAGCTTTAATTAATTCCCTGGCGTTTCAGCATCAGTAAGGCAGTATGGGCAAATTTATGAAAAACATTAATCTTATTCTCTGCCCTTAAATCCCAGGGTGAATGTATGTTATTTAGCATATAGAAAAGTGTGGAAGACTTTCAGATCAGGGTTAGGCAGACAAGTACTGTAACAAGCAAAGCTTTTGGCCTGGGGAGTGCAGGAGAACATGAAGGCCTGTCAGTCAACGCTGGACTGCCATCTGGTGCTCGCAGGGTAGGAGCTGCTGCCTGGGCTTTTCCTAGCCCTCACCTTCCAAATTAATGGAAGTCAACAAGAGAACCTGCCCATTTTCTTAATGGTTCATAACTTTAGAACTGCGTGATCCGAATTAATACATTTCTTAGCAGTGTAATAATGTAAAATGACAAATTTTGTTAGGTTTAAATTGTATCTTTAAATTATTTAGTCTTAACTATTCATTAAAAAATCACTTTCATAAAACATGTAATTGTGTTTTTATTGAAGAAATTATGTATATTATGAGTGTGGCAACAGTGTAGAAGTTTAGCTAATTAGCTGTTCTTGAAAAATGCTTTTGAAGAAATACATGATTTTACTTGGCATTAGTTGCCTCAGATTGTCTTCTACAAGAAGAATGGCCTAATGCACTGAATTCTGTAAATATTCAAGGTGCTTCTTTGAGTCTGTCAGAATCCCATGTGTTGGATGGATACATCAAATCTTACTCTTCATATAAGCTGGGGTTCATGTTGTTTCACTTCAGCCATTAAAGTGAGGCAGATGGGCTCCTTCTACGATCTGCAGAAGCAGAGGGGCACTCCCAGAGGGCTATGCATCCTATGAAATTTGACTCCTAAGACAGAAGAAAAATGGAATCAGCTCTAGAAATGGCCATTCCTCCCACTCACTGTAGCCCAAGAAGTCAGATTAGAAAAGTAAAGTTAATGAGAGGAATTTCACTTACCCTGTCTTATTTGGAAATTTCTACTTTTGATACAAAGAGCATATCTCAGCTATGAACCATGACTGGCTGATGCTGCATATTAATTTTCAATGCATTTCCCTCCATGCTATGAAATAATCATTTAATAAAGCTTTCAGGGGCAGTGTGAACCTTAGTAATATAGCTTTAGTAGATCCGTTGCCTGGGAACTTAAATAAAGGCTTATGTCCAATGCCAGTATTAAGGTAAAGTCTCCCAAAAGCAGCTGTGTCCCTTGTGTAGGTCTTAGACATTATGAGCCAGTTTTGGTCATGTTTTTCTTGGTGGAAATGTTGACAATAGTGCTCAGTACAGACCTCTGATGGAGAAAAAAAACAACACCCCAGTTTAGAAGATATATAGAAAATACGAAATGATAATATGTACACTGATTAAATCCATCTTGCATGATCTGGTTGCAAATCTTAAAAGAAATTATTGAAACATACTGCATTACTTACAGTATATTCTATTTCTGCTCCTCCTGTTGATTAATAATTTCGAAAATTTTGTACATTTATGTGGTATGTTTTAATACCAGAAATACTAAAGTCCTTTTGTTAGTTATGACCTTGCTACAGTTTTTAGCCAGGGAACCAGATCTTTTTATCAAAAGGGGCTGAAGACAGGTCCCTCTGTTGGAGCTTTAGAGAATATAGCATGAGAACAGCTGTAGCACCATTCTGGATGTTGATACAGTAGTTTTTCTGCTCTGTGCTTACCTAGTGCTAAGATGTATGTTGGAGATAACCTTTACTTCACTTCTCCATTTAGAGACAAGAAAAATTGTTGAAACTTTAGACTCCATGAACACCAGCAGTCCCTCTGTGTTGAGATTTTGTGCAGGGTCTGCAAATAGAGTAGAAAGATGGATAGGAGCATTATTGTATGATTTCCAGCATTTCTGCAAAGGAAAGTGGTAGCCAAAAGGTTCATCACAAATTCTTGATGAAATAAGTTCCCTCATTATAAGGGTTTGAATTAGTGACTGGGTACACCTCTGCTTAGAATAATATTTTGTATTACAAAGTCATAATAATTTTGGGTAATACATATTTTTCTGTTATGTTCTGTGTCACATAAATGGCAAAAATGTATGTTTGTAAGTTGGTTAAATTCTGATTGGATGAGACTTCATTCTTTATTATGTATAAGCAACATACATATGAAAGTAGAAAAGTTTATAGAAATTTACTATTGTAATTTTTAGTAGGATATTTAAAATATCTGGACAGAACATTTCCTAGTCATATGCATCTATAATAACATTAGATTTGAACGTGTAAATGAATGAAAGTTCAGCACTGTGTCTAGAATGCCCAGCCTAATATATGATCAACATAATTAGTTTTTTATTGTTCTTGTAGCAAAACAAATTCCATAGCAGTGGTTGGAAGCAGTTTCCAACTGGACAAATCTAAGATTTGATGATAACATCTTAAAAGACTGTACAATTAGAGGATTAGAGGTGTAGCACTGTCTCATAGTTGACAGCCCATCAATTAGCAAATGCTTTAATGACACTTTTTTAATAACAAATAAGTTTAAAAAATCCCCATGACCTTCCAGGTCTTTCACATCTTGAGAAAAAAAGGTAATCTCAATCCTTGATTTTCCTCTTGGCAGCTTCTGCAAGGGAGGTGGAAAGTGTCTGTTAAAAAGGAATAGTTCAACTGAAACAAATTCCTCTTGCTTTTGTCTCTAAGTGAGCTGCACTGTGAAAGGACATGAAACGTGAATGCACTGCCTAAGAGGTTTACACTAAAAGAGAAGGTACAGTCTGAGCGTAACTATTAACATCTCCATTGTACAGCAAATACTCAGAATGGTAAAAGGTTGCTGTTCAAGAAACAAGAAGTAAAACAGAGCTTTAGTTGTGTTTTAAAGGTTCTCTGTAGATATCTAAATTTTTCATATGTGTCTTTGTTGCTTTGTTAAGAGCTGTTATTAGAGCTGCTTGAAGAAACTCCAAGTTATCCAGGTATATGAAGTCATCTGCAGCAAAAATATGTGAGAAGAAAAGAAAATGCTCTTACATTAATTAGCGATTTTATTAATTAATATGTTCTGATTTTAAAAATGATGCTTCAATTTAGCACGAGAGATTTTCTTCTAGCAAGCTGATTTGTGTTTGTTTGCTTATCAAACTTGCAGAAAAAAACTTTTAAGTAGCCAAATTTGTTTGAAATATTGCATGTTTACAGTTGTGTGTGTAATTTTTCCATGTGGGGGCCTGTATAGGGGCCAAGTTCATGAAATTTAATGGTAAAGTAATCCACATCAATTTCAATGGACATTAGGTCAGGCCTTATGCGCAGCTGTAGATAATTCCCACTGGAACTAGAATATACAAACAGTGGAGTAACTACTATTTCATTTGCCTTTATATATCAAGGCTCCTGGACTGGACTCAGAAAAGTACTGTAAATCTGACTTCCTTGATACTTTCATGTTGTGGCAGGCAAAAGGAAAGCTATATTGTATATCCTGGTGTCAGAGGCTGAAATAGTTCATGCCTCAAACATTGATATAAAGTTTTGCTGATTTTAACAAACTGTATAAAGAAGCTACAACCAAAGAAGCCTCCCTGAAGATACCTGATTGGGACTTTGGACTGAAAATCAAACTGCTGAGAGTAGATAAAGGGAAACCCATTGTTCAAGCACCTGGAAAGAATGTGAGCCAAACCCAGCAGCCTTGCTACCTTCTCTGGCTCGCTTCGGGGTGGGGGAGGCCGTAGCCCACAGAGCCATTTGCCGGGAGCAGGTTTGCACAGATTTCCCCCCAGCCGAGGAGGGGGAGGAAGTTTCGGTGTGTTGTAGCCTCTGCTCAGGGGCAGTGAACCCACCCTCCCTGACACAGCCTGGCCGTGGAACCCCCAGCCCTGGGCAGGCCACATCCCCGGGACAGGCGGTGAGAGGCAGCTGAGGGGGGGCCGTGATCCACCAAAGGCCGCCGAGGTGCCCCCAGAGTCGCTCCTGAGGCCCTGCAGGGCTGCACGGGATGCGACAAACCCGGAGTCTGCTGTAAGGGACAGTGGCAAACTCCCCTCCCCAGGGAGGTGCCTGGGATTTCCTGCCTGCCCTGACCTGTATTAACCCTCAGGATTCTGTGCTTTTCACCACCAAGAGCAGCTGGAGAGGATCAATGGAGCATCGTTGGGATCCACGGAGTGGTGATATTTTCCTTATTCTGTCCCTGCTTCTCTCTTTCTCTCCCCACCACCTATTTCCTGTTTCTCTCTCTCTCTCCCTTTCTCTCTCTCTCCCCTATTTACTATCAAATACTATCAAATACACCCCATACTATTGTCACTGGCATATGGTCTTGCTTGCACCTTAATTCGGGCAGGGGCATTTCTAAGAACCTTAGTAATGGGATCATGACACCTGGTTAACCTCCTAAATTCTGACCTGTCTTTTGGGGTAGAGGATGAGTTGAGTGATCTTTCCAGATCTTCATAGTTGTTTTCTGTTTTAATTGCACAAAGGTAAGAATAACTGATTAGGGGTGTTGAAAGGATTTAAAATAAATTATGCTCTTTATTCTTCAATCATTCATCTCTTTTGACATACTTTGCTGGCAAAATAGCCTTAAATTCTTTCATTAAGCTAGCACTTTAAGGAAAAAAAATCAAAGTTCAAAACTGGATTTCTGCAGCAAATTTTTATCCTCCAGTAAAGTACAACTACAGATGGAGTCCTACTAGGAGAAAGTTATGGCCACAGAGCAGACTTTGTTGTCACTTACACTGCACTGAGTCCACTGTCTTCAAAGTAGTACATACAAATTTAAAATGTTGCACTTGAGATGTGAATACAGACCACAAGTTGGCATTTCTTGAAACTATTAATTAAAAAATATTTATGCCATTACATTAATTATAATTGCAGAAATATATAAAAATGTACATACATAATTTTATTATTTACTTCACTGAGCTGAATATGGAAGTTGAACCAAAAACACTATTCAGAACAAAGATGTTTTGGGTTTTTTTACAAAATATTAGTGTAGCTTTGATTGCTGAAATTTTGTGGGAGCCACATGGAAGTACAGAGAAGAGCTGGGACTGAAAATTTCTGTTTCACCACTTTTAAGGAAATGGTGTAAAAGTCTTCTGAAAGAGATCTGTGAAACAGCATCAAGGCCTGGACAAACACAGCTTAGAAGACATAGTAACTTCCTAATTCAAGTGAAGTCTTCTTTCCCTTTATTTTCTCTCCTTCCACTAGAACTGTACGTGACTGAAGACCAGAACGAGGACTCATCTCACCTAGTGCTGTAGATCTATATCTGAATGAGTTACCCCAACAATTTTGGGAGTCTGTGGAGAGAAATAGGCACTTTTGGGTAAAATTTATCTGACCTGTTTTAGAGGAATTGTGGCTCAGAGGTGACTGCTGCTCCTACTAACTATGAAGAGAGTCTTGGGTCAAAGGAGTGTGAGAAATTATATTTCCCTATTTAGGTTTTTTTGCAATGGCCAGCTGGGTTTGTGACCTAAACCCATTTCTTTTTTCATGGAAGAGATCTTGTTGTATACTAAAAAAGAGTGTCAAAAGCTGGAAGGCTGCTACTCCAGTGCTTTTAGTACAGAGATTAGAAGGGCAGTAGGTCATCTTCCCTGTCTCTCTACCAATAAATGGATAGCTGGATTGCTGAGCTACATTACATCTTCTGAGGATTTTCTTTAGTCAGATTAGCTAAGAAAAGAAATACTACTATTGTATGTATAACGTCTTGATCGTGCAACACTCCTCTGGCAAAGGAGACTTGGGGAACCACTCTTGGCAGACAATATGGCAGAATTTCCATATGAAAATATTTCCACTTCTTACATTTTCTTTCCCATTTGAAATTTTCCATGAGGTAAATTTTCTGCTAATTCTGACTGCAAATACATTTCAATGAATTTGTTCCAGTATTCTCCTTTTTATCCCAGTCCCGAAGGGAAAAATGGTTTGAATTGTCCAAAATAACCACAATGAATTAAACTTTAGGCCTAATTAGGACATGAAAAAATGCTAAATTCAGCCAACATAAATGATTTTATTTTAAACACTGATTGTTTTGTACAAATATTTTGTTCAAGCAAAGCAACTCATAGAAATAAAACTGAATATGCTTACTCAAAACTCATTTGATGGAAAAAGCAAAGCATTTTTAAGATAACTTTATTTTCTGCTTGATAGACGAAGTTTTGACTTTTCATTGGACAACGAGAATATTTTAATGAAAATTTTTCTCTATGGGGATGAGCAACATTTCCCACTTCTATGTAAATTTCTATTTTCTAAATAAGATAGCAGCCATTATACAGCTTGTAAAACAGTAATACAGTGTGAAACAGTTTTCTTCTTCTCTAACCCACTGCAGATTTCACCACTGGAAAAGTAAGTAGTTTATTACATTAGTTTAATTTAGATTAATCAGACTATTTTACAGTAAAATCTGTAGAACACATCATGTATCTTAGTTCACACCTTCTGGTTTTCACAAAACTGTAATACATTTGCAGTTATTATTTCTCTCAGGAAGAGAATTCTCTGGTCTCCCCAGGTTACCTGCAGGATGTGTGTTATACGCATGCTGATGGCTTCAGGTGATGCTTCTTGTTTGTGTTGCTGCTGACTGCTCTTCTCCCCAGCCTCCTTGGCCCAGCAGGCCGTGTTTCCCCGTATCTGAGTAACAGGGGGAAGGTCTTTGGAGGCCCTGTGCTCTTCAAGCCAGTGAGTCCTTTCAGCAGAAACTCTGCCCTTTCCGTTCCTCAGTAAAGGGCCTACTGTACTGCAGCACTGAACAAGTGGGCAGTGATGAACTCACAAATTCCATTGGCCTCAGGGAGGAAAGAAAAAGGCGGATCTGTAGTATCAGGATGAAGGACATGCTGGAAATACACAAAAGACATGCTCCAAGAAATATGAACATCAGTGAGAAAGTAACCATGGATTTCAGTCTCTTTTGGATATGACTCAGGCAGATGACTCAAGATATGCTATGTTATACATGATTTGTGATAAACATATATTTTAATATAGAGAACATAAAAGCAAGAATGTGTATAATTTTCTGACTTTGGTTTAGTTTTTGTTTGGTTTTTCTTGTGTGTGGTTTTTTCTGTTGGATGGCAGCAGTATTACTCTTTTTCTTTAAAGACAGCTTATAATCACTAATGCATATATATTTTAAACAGAACTGAAGTACATATCAAATCTAGTTACTTGTGAAATCTAAAAACCTTATGTAGTATTTTGACCATGAGGATAGGGTTTGTGGGAACTTTCTATTGTCAAAGAAGTGTCCAAGCAAACACAATTGTTCAAAAAAGCCTTTGAATAAAAATTCTATAGATAATGTTTTAAATTTTTAAATAGTTTGGGGTGTTTTTTCTGTGATAGATCTATTCTTTTTGATGTTAGTGATAACATACATTCCATCGATCTGTCTCCCCAATGACCTACTGAAGTTTGGTGGTATATCTATTAAAACGTTACTTAAGTTCATCTTCCTTGTTTTTTCTACACTGAGTTATTCCTCCACAAATTATCCAGTGTTGAGAGGCAGCAGGAAAAAAAAAAATTCCTGTGTCTGTGAGCAATATTTTCCACTGGTCTTAAAAAAGCAATTAAGAAATGTTCTATTTGTTCTTCCAAAGCCAATATTTATCTGTTTAGATGTTTTTTTTATTTTTCTTTCTCTACTCATAGTATTTTTCAAATTTTGCTCATTTTCTTTAAAGTAATTCTATGCTTTCTTGTGTTAGATATTTGTCTCTTCCAGTGAATGCTAGATTATGCATGATATTGGGATGAATTACTGGGAAAAAGAGAAGCTATTTTTATCATCATCATTTACATTTTCACACTGTAATCTATTTTTTCAGTGACTTCTTATGGGAAGATACACCTATGAAACGACATTATTCTTTTAAAAGTTAAAGTCTTGTGAACCACTTTTTACTGAAACTGTTCAGGATAAATTTGTATAATCACCAAACGAAAAGGAGTACAATCTTTGTTGCATTTTTATCGTATATTTAATTGAGCTTCTGTAAGTCATAAACCTCCAAATATCTTTTGAAAAAATGTTCAAAAATGCAAAATACATTACAAATTGCTTGATTTTCCATTGTTTATTCAGAATACACAACCACTTACTATGTGATATTCAGAGAGGTTTTTGCATATTCTACTCAGATTTATTGTATTGCAAGAGAAAAATCCTATTGCAGGTTAATCAAGACTGGAAATATTGTAAAGATTCATTGCATAAAAAAGTGAATTTCCACTGTAATTTAAGCATGAACATTTACATTTTAAATTATTTTTATGTAGGTGTGAATAACTGTTCTATAAAATCCTCTTGTACAGATGTATTGCAGTAGAAAATATTAAAAAGTGTTAGTTACAGACTATGTATAGTTGATATTTCTTAGAAGTTATGATTATTAAAAAAAACCCAAACAAACCTAAAATGCACATATAAGAAGCCTTTAGTATTATAAGCATTGTAATAACTACATTCTGGAAATTCCAAGTCTCAAACAGTTCTATAACTCATCCTATTCAAACCTAATACAGCACAATGCAATTTTTACAGTGCCCTTTGTACTAGTATCCTGGAGCACTTTAAAATGAATAAAGTTAAAATTAGCAATGTAGCACTCAATTTCCTAAAGGAGTTACTTTAGGAAAACTAAGTAAAATCAATGCCTTAAATGTTTGGATTTAAAACCCTGCCAATTGAAGCTCTTTTTATTTCAAGTAGCAAAGTATTCCAGATCTCCTGAAGAAAATGTCTGAAGGCTCTATAGGTTTAGGATATCAAAAAAGTATTTAAGAATTATGAAGCCATCGTCTATCAATCTCTGAGTGCATACTGATAGGCATGGAAAGTAAATGTAATGTCTAAGTAGAGCTATATAGCCGTCTCTGCATCAAATAGTAAAGCTAGTAGTTTATTTGCATTTCTATCACACATCTCACCTGAAGATCTCAAGCCAGTCCCTCTGCTAATTCCAGCAGAACAATATAGAACACTTAAAAAATACAACAGTGAACTGCAGTAGTATGCTGGAAAAAGGATTTTTTTATGAGCAGCAGGTGAGGTGCAACCCTCCAATAGACTACAGGGTCAGTTGCACATCAAGGGGCATCACTCGTGTAATGGTCCTTTTCATAACTGGTTTTATTGAACTATAGTTTTGAAGATGATTATTGCACATCCAATATTTACATATGGAACCATCATTTGCAAGAAGCAGTTTTGTAGAAAGTTGGCAATTGCAGCTGTAGCAGCAAGCAGTATAGAATCAATGCCTCTGTTCTCTCCTCTCTCTTGAGGAAGCACTTAAATATATACCAGAATGCCAAGATGGAAGAGAAAGGAATCCACCATAATATGAGATCCTGATAAGCAAGGAGAACCCCTGCTATTTCTTGAAACCAGCTTGGTTTTATCAAAAGAAAGAAATAAACTTGTTTTCAAACTAGGTAAAATTGGAAACTCACCTTTCAAATTACAGAAAAATAGTTATGGTTTATTTTGATAGTGTTTTGGGAGACACGAAACAGGAATGCAACAGTTTTATACATGTGACAGGAACTTGAACTGCTCATGGTGCTCAGGATGAGAAATATGGTCATAAATGAGTCCTGGAAGCAGAAATCTGGGTATTCTTCAACTTGATTGACTGCTAGTGGGCAAGAAAGCAAAGATCTGCAATGGATGTCTATTAGCACAATTCATTCAGTCACCTATCTTGTAAGGCAACATCGAAGCAAGATGTAGGATGTGTGGTCGCCTCCAACTTCTCTTTGTAGCCATAGTTTGCCCTATTTTTATATCCTCTTTTGAATTTCTTTTGTCTTCCCTATTGCTGCAACTCACTCTATAACAAACCACTAACCTCCTTACTTGACTAGCTCTCTCTGATTGCCATTGTGCCCCAGTGAGATAATCATTCACCAGGAGGGCAGCCTGATTTACTGGATCTGCTTTGAGCAGAAGGTCAAACCAAATGACTTCTGGAGCTTCCTTCTAACCTGCGTGCTTTTTTCATTCTACAATCAATGCTGAGTTAGGTTGTCATTTCCTTTATATGATTTCTACTTTAATTTGTATTGTAATTGAGACCCAGGTGCTGCTTAGTTATTTAAAAGTGTTGCTGTCATTGTTCTCCATGCCTTTAAATGATCTGCTTCTGAACTCAGTGAGTAAATGAAAGCAGTTTATATAAGCTTGCAGTTTTATGAGAGTATCCACATCTATCTTGCTCTCTCTCTAGTGATATCTGCACTGATTTTGTCCATAACATGAACTGCCAAAAAGACGTTTATGCAGGCTCTGCATCCAGCTGTGGCTTAGAAGGATGCAGCTATTTTGAACAGCACTTCACTATTTTCTGAAACCACTGACACCGGGATTGATTTGGGAATCTTAATAATTTGTAAAAACTTCTTTTTTCTTTTTTTTTTTCCTTTAGTATGTTTTATGCTCTGACAAAGACAGCCAGCCTAATGACATAACATGACAGATTTTGTGTGGCAGGAAACACTATAGGCACCGATAACAAAAATAATCTGCACAGTGAATGTTATCTTAAATATATATTTCTGCTTTAATGAGAAGCTTTTCTTAATTTGTTGTGTGATGAAAGACTATTAAAATCTTGGCAGTCTGAAAAGAAAGGTATGAAACCCTTTCTGATGGGTCTTTGCCACAGAGGTGGCAGGGTGGCATGGGAGAAAAAGAAGGGAGACAAAAACATTCCAGGTGTAGAGAAAGGTGTTGTCTTTACATTGGAAAGAAACAGTGTGTCTTGTGTCATGAGAAATGAAAAAATACATTGGTCCTGGAAAAATTACAGATGCAGAAATTAGGATCTACAGGTGTAACCAGAGGCTGCTGATGAACTCTTGGGCTTTTAAAGTTCACAGTCTTGCCACTTGCTGCTGTGTGACTCAAGATTCCCGAATATTTCTGAGGTACAAGAAGGTGTTTGAAATTTGATTTCTTTTGTCATATTCTGAATGATCAGAAAAGAACCCAATGAAGTAGCTAGCAGAAAAGCAGAATGTGCCTCCATGGATTTTAAAGAGAGGTCCTTATTAGAGGGTACAACCAGAAAGAAGCAGAAGGAAAGTACAATACTGTTCCTCCCTACCTTCCTTATGCAGCTGGCCTCTACAGGAAGGTGGTCTGGAGAAGGAAGGAGCAAACATAGTCTCTGTTACAGACAGTGTCTCTAATGAATATCTAGTTCCTCATCACCAGCCTTCCCTCTCCAAGGGTACTTTGATACTGTGGGATTTTTTTGAAGTTTCTGTATTAGTTGAAAGTAACACAAATGTTAGTTTCTAAGCTTCTGCTACATGTAGTGGAAGCAAACACGATAGCTTAACAAGAGAGTAAGCATGGGCACTTTAAACATTTGTCCCAACTAGGGATTCCAGTTCTTAGGCTTTTTCCGATTCTTGATATCCACAGTGTGACATCTTTACAATGCAAACCCTGTGTCACCTGGTAACACACTGGTGTACCTGTTCCATATAATTAATGTTTAAGGTGGTTTTGTGTGTCAGGTTGTGTGGGTTTTGGCTCACAAGAAGAGGCTATTTACACTTATCCATATAGGCAATGATGCAGACTACTCATAGGAAGAAAGGATTGAGAGGTGAAAAAAGTTACGAATACTTTCAGGCAAGTGGTCTTTCAAAACTGATGTATTTGCTGACAGGAAGACTTTTCTGACATTGTCATAAGTATTTTTTTCTTCCTGATTCTTGAGTTTTCTTTATTGGTTGCTGCTCTTTCGCATAGTTCACCCCTTTGAATAATTCTTAAAACAGCTGTCATGTTTGCATGGTATGGTTGACCACATGTGCTCCCACCTTTGGAAGGTGTGCACATACTCTGACCCCTCGCCCAGAATGTCATGGTAATGCAGGTCTGAAAATAAAGCTCCTAGTTAAGAGGAAAGCTCAGTCATTATCTCTGGCGACTTTGATGGGATTTAAAACATGCTTAACATTAAGTGCAGGCTTTATATTTTCCAGAGTGGAGAAATCAAGAAAGAAAATAAAGAAAACAATTTGAACTTCTAAATGCCATAAACAATTAAACAACTGTTTTCCAAGAAACAAGGACTGGAAAATTAATTCCTTGATGAGCTATTGTGTGCTTGCTAGGAAGGTAGAGATTGAAGAACAATGATGGAAAACTATGAAGTACTTGACAGATGCTTTTAAAGTGATAATAATAGCTACAATGTAAGATTGTATATTGCTCAGGGACGTTTACTGAACTACCAGGTATTCATTTGGCTATAGGCAAACACAGATCAATGGCAACTGACTGAAAAGGAGAAGGGATAATATTTTTTTTCTCAGCAATTCTTCTAAAATAAGTCTCTTTAAATTTGTGACACAGTCGGTCATGTGCATCATATTATGGCAGGTTACATCACATGATTTTATGTAGCCTGCTGGTAACATCACTTTGCATTATACATTTAAAGAAATATCACTTCTTTTCACGTAGGGTAGAATACAGTAATCAACTGACAAGTATTCTCCTGCTACCCATGAGAAGAAGCCAAGTATCAGATCTAATACTTTCCACCCCCAACAAATAATTTTCTGTAAACGCTTGTGCATGACAGAATGCCAGCAGATAGTGGGTATTTCACAGCTGGTGACTCTCTTATTGTTTAACTGTGATGTCTGCATCTTATCACACTGTGCAAATTATTTAGCAACTGCCATATTATTTATAGGTATGAATTGCACAAATTAATCTCATAAATAATTCATTTTTTGCTGTGAATTAACATTCTGCTACAGTTAAAAATCTAATTTTTTTTAAACAGTATCAATTGCTATGGGCACGTTGTGATTTTTCAAGCCAGTGGATTTTGAAAAGCAAGTTGCAATGAAAAGAATGAGAAGGGTTTTTTTCTTTAACTTTACACACCACTAGGAAGAAGCTTTCAGATGGTGAAAAGTACCACCATGGTCTTTAAGAAGAATGATGTCATGTTCAGGCATTTACAGGAAAAGAAAAAACATTGGATTTCATCCTAACAGTATGTCAGTCTGTCATGATGTGACACCAATTTGTAAACAAAAAAACTAACTTGAATAATTATGCATTTATAAAACTGAAACAAAAAAAGAATAACATTCTTTTTCTTTCCCCAGTAAGACATAAGTGTGTCATTGTGGACCTAACAGAAAGACAGTCGCAAGTTTGTTTGCTAGTAGACTCCCAGGGAGCTGAACACAAAAATCCAATAAATAATTAGCTCTCCTGTGACAGGCTTCTGAATTACTGTGATACATTAATTGGACAAAATTAGCATGAATTAAGGCAAATAAGTATAACATGTAATTTATTACTTACTAAGCACGGTGCTGCAGTGGAAGCCTCAGATTTCCCTTAAGATTGCTTTAACAGCTATAATGCATTCCTTAATTTACTCTGTGGAAAATCAATTTTTTCAGAGTTCATTAAGCACCAATATGTTACAATGCAAGTCCCTAGAGCACAGAACTACAATACGTTATGCAAATTCATACCAGTGTGTTACCAATGTGTAAATAGTAATAATACTATTGTCAGCTTCCTATTGATAGACATGCTGAAAAGGATAATGCTTAAAACTTCTTCCACTCCTTTGACTTTTTTCTGATATTTATCACTACTCCTTTTAAATGCCATTTCTTAGGAGAGTTATTACTTTAAAAAATCTTTTTCACTTACGTTTCATTAATGAGAGTATTCTGAAGTCTCTGTTTGCAAAAAACGTGACAGATAAAGCTTTCTAACATGTTCATAAGCATCATGCCTTCCACAATGAGAACTCAATATTTCTAGTAGATGCATAAATGGACAACGCTGACTGATAGTTATGACAGATATATACCATACAATAAATGAAAGAGAAGGCATTCCTAAACTAGAAGCTCTATAAATACATAGATTATTTAACACTTTTCCTTCCCTTGTTTTTATCACAAAAAATGAAAATAAAATCACACATAGTATTAATTCCAGCAGGTAGCTAAACACCACACAGACACTCTCTATCCCCTCCCCTCCACTAAGCACAGTGTCATATAGTTTGAAATATCCCTTTGGCCAGTTTGGGACATCTGTCCCAGCTGTGTCCCTTCCCAGCTTCTTGTGCCCCTCAGCCTCCTTACTGGTGGGGTGGTTTGAGAAGCAGATAAGTCCTTGATTTAGTGTAAATACTGCTTAGCAATAACTAAAACATCAGTGTGTTATCAACAGTATTCTCATTCTAAATCCAAAACACAGCTACTGTATCAAGCTACAAGCAAATTAAATCTATCCCAGCTGAAACCAAGGACACCAGACAGTCAAATGTGAGCCACTGGCATTAAGAAAATGAAGTCCCAGATTGTTCGATATTCACCTAATCATATGACAGACTCCAAAGCTATCACAATAACTGCCTCCGGAGCTCTTTGGGGAGACAGATGTCACCAGTGGAAAGATGATTTCCATGTCTTGGCACTCTGCAATTGTCAGACTGAGGGAGGGAAAATGAGAGGAGGATTCTGCTAGTGAGGAAGCATCCTTTGTGGAAGGAGGAGCCACGTCTCACTCCTGTCATTTTCCCTTTTATCAGATTTGTTTTGAATAAAATCGTTTCTGCCTAAATCTCACTCTGAGAAGCAAGGAATGGCTTTGTCATAAACTATAAATGCCTGCATTTAATTCCACAATTTGGCCCTGATCTGTAACAATCAGGGTCAGGTCAGAAGAGCTGGCTTGAAGGGTTTGGATCTGTGAATGCGGAGGGGGTTTTGAGTATATAAAACTGATCCTTTGAGTTATGGTGAGACTGGTGGAGCAAGACATTTGGTCATGATCTTTTCAGCCTCAGATCAATCAGCAATTGATGAAACTATTGGGCCTGTAACTACTTCAGAATTTAGCCCACAAAACACTAGTTTGAAGATTTGTTGTGGTTATCTAGGTCAAATGAACCATGAAAGGTTTAATTTGTTAGGACCTCCTTGTTTATGGAAACAACAAAGTAAGGCTTGTGTGTAATTTTGTTTACTATCATGTTTGAAGTTTTTCTTTCTAAAATACAGGAAATACTGTACTAGAGATAAATATTATTGTGTAATAAATGTCCACTAGTACACAGTTATATATTCAGGACTTTCCTGAGTCCAACATTTCAGATACTGTGATTATGGCACCCCATGCCTTGTAACAATAATCAGACAGATGACCGATCCTCTCCACATGCCCATCCATTGAAGAGTATTGTATTCTTGAGAAGATAGGTAAAGCAAAACCAATGCATCCTTGATGTTTTCACTGTGTATCTACTCTGGAACCATTTTTAAAATAAATATGTATTCGAACCTGAGCATATATTAGAGATGAACTCATTCTGCAAATTGAGATTTGCTTCAGGCTTAAATCTCACCCCTTGACATGCCCAGCCATTCAACTTATTTCAGTGCTAGTACCTGATGCTATAGTTGTGTGCC
>WEKY01044346.1:0-12112 GCA_013390045.1 Picathartes gymnocephalus
GGTCAACAGTTTTCTGATAATGTGCAGTACCGGTATTACAGTTCTGCAAAAACTATTAGGAACCTCTTTTTGGATTCTATATTGTAGTGTTTCAGTTTTGTGTCTTAAAATGTTTGTGCTGATTTTTAAAACTATGTCTTTTAAACTCATGTAATGATGTTAATGCTTTTGGCTCTTCTCTGGTATTAGAGTTTGTATTTTCACAAAGAATGCTTTGTAGCAGGCATTACAATTAATCTGTTTTGTACATAAATGTGCCAACAGCTTGATGGTGGCGTTTTTGAAATGTAGAACAAAGTGCTTGCAAAATGTAATAAACACACTTGTGTACTTTGTGTTCTTGTTAATTCTTTGTGTAGTTTTTCTTTGCCTATACTGGACAGGTCATTGTAACCAGAAATAAAAGCAGCTTTTTCCTCCTATGGACCTTGCTATTGCACAGATAGCTTTGAATAGGTCTCTTAATCAGCATTTAGAGTCAGAAATCATATCTCCTAAGACTAAGAGAGTAAGCTATTTAATAGGAGCGGAGTTTCATAGTCTAGGAAGTGCCAGGTAGCAGGAGCTTGGTATATTTTTAGCATATCAGTCAAAAGAACATTTGGGAAAGATTCCCGTTACTACATTGTCATTTGGAACAACTCAGCAGAAACTGATCTGACAGCAGTTTGAATATTGCTGAGGGTACTAATTCCCGGATGTTACAGTAGATAATACTTTGAAACCTCAGTAACAATACTACATTACTTAAGTGACTGTAAAGTAATTAAAATGATTAAGAGAATCTATAGCTGTGCCAACTAACTTGATATCACTAAGGAAAATTATTTAAAATATCATCCCACAGTGTGTTTGTTTCTCAGTTAACTAGCTGTTATGTAGCTCTCAATGAGATCATGTGCCATAATGGCAAACAATTTTTCAGAAGCAGCACAAGCTGAGGGAGTAGAGGAGCTTCCCACAGCACAGCACATCAGTCATAAGTGATTCACTTCAAAGTCTCCACGTATTTGGTTTATTCTAGAACCTTCTATATTTGTTGACAGCCTAAACTGATTTTTCCTGAGGTAGGCTGCATGGATTTTGATTTCTATAGACCCTTCTGTGCTTAGTCTAAACTCATAACTATTGTACTTTTAAGAAACAAGAAAACCATTGTATGTTAATCTGTTTGGTGTAGGTTTTTGCTGGACAAAAGGCTGCAGTTACATGAAAATTTTCAGTTTAAGAGGATTCCAGCTCTAGATACTCAATTTTGCATGTTCATCACAGTTTACTATGCCCCGCAAATACTACTAATAGCATGTTACAAAAGAGATTCAAAAAATGATTTGAGGTAGATATCCTTCCCAGTCACTGTCTCCCACTCATATCACGCCCCTTTTTTTTTTGCACAAGATTATTTTATCCCTCAGCAGGACTCTTTCCCTTAGCAACAGCATTTCTGCTTTGAGCAGAAGCACATAAAACATTAAATCAGCATGATTTAGACAATGCACAGCAGTGCACTGCAGATGTGGGATTGAGTGTTTACACCATAGTAGAGATAATGTCAAATTTTAAGCCAATGCACCATATAGTTAGGTGATGTAGTTAAAAACAGGAGACACTGAAATAAGTTGTCTATTTAATATTCCTAAATAGTTAATGATACTTTTTCCCCACAGGATGTAATTTAAGAGGATTTCAACTATAACTGGAAATATATATATAAATTAATTTAAAATTATATATGCAACTTCTAATCTTACATTAATGCAGTTATTTAAATGATAATATCTATGCATTGATTGTAAGTATTTATTGTACATTACCATGATTGCAACTCACCTTCATTTGATGTAGTATATTTTAAGAAAGAATATTTCTGTACTGTACTTCCTATAATAGTCATGGCAACAGTTTATAGAGTTTTCTCCATCATCAAGATCCAATACATTCTTAAAATTTTTTGCTTCTGGGTTACCACAAGTATTTATGTAGCTGATTTTCTGAAGAAAACAGCTCAGTTTATAAAGCATAGAAGATTAGACTATAGTAATTTCACCTCAAGAGGAAAGGTGGTGTTTATACAAGCTCTCTCTAAAAAAATCCCAACATTTTATTTTCACTGGGTTGTACAGTAACCCTGCATATATATGTCTGTGTGTGTGTATATATATATATATATATATTTGTAGTTAAGCAGCAAGCCGATTTATGTCTCCAGGTGACATCATATTTCACCACATTTGGGTAGATATCAATTGAAAAGAGCAAATCCAGAGCGCACAGTTTATTTAACAGCTCTTTCTGTCCCACATAAATTCTTCTAACTTGTATTTTCTACAAGGGAGGAACTCCAGCACTTTCTGAATTTTGAGGTTTTTGAGCTATAGTTTCTTTCAGGTGTCTGCAGAGGATCCCAACACATCACAGAGTTGCTTCTGTGTTTAGTAGTTACTAGCAGTGGTGGAGGCAGGTAAGTGTTTCTGCTGGCACACCTATAGGGATGGTGACTGGTAGAGAAGTGCATCATCTTTGGCTTGCAGTGGTCTAAGCATCAGCCAGGTTTGCAGCTGTTCTGCAGCGAGATATTTATCCTGAGAAAAGGGTTCTGCCCACAAGCAGCTGTGCACTCTTTCCCTGTGTAAACCGGAGTTTGGTCAGATAAATGTGAGCCCCAGGGAAGATCATTTCTGTTGGTCTTTGAATTGGTACTGCTGAGCTTCCCATGTTTGAAAGGGATGGTTTGGGGGGGCAGGTGTATCTACTTTAGGAGTTATTGAAAAACAAAACAAAAAATAACCCCAAGAGAACTGCATGAATATCCTAAGATTCTACATGTTGAGTTACTCAAGACAGAAACACCATGTAAAAAAGGGATTATTAGAGCTAGGTCTTTCAAAGGGTCTAAATATTTTTTCTTCTCAGTTGTTCAGGAAAATGATACTTAGCATGAATCACTTTCCTGTAGTTATTAGAGAATATTTTGGTCTCTGAGACTGTTAGTTCTGCATTTTATTAAATAGCTTTACTCACATGTATTTCTTTGTAAGGATAAATTTTAATTTTAGAACAAATCTCATGGGGAAGCAAATTTATCCTCAAAAAAATTAATGTCTCTGTTGAAACATGCAAATCAATTCCTGGAATTTTCCAATTCAGCTAGTTTAGTTGCATGTACATTCACACCCTCATCACTTGGTCCTTTTAGAATAATAAACTAAATCGCATGGTTAGACACAGAGGAAAAGTGTCGGGTTCATCAGCTGTCTGGTTTGAACTGACTAAGCAGATGGAAACCTTTCCCAAGAAGGCAGTGAATTCCTCATATTGATACCATCTTCTGAAGAATGAAACATCTTAAGCACGGATACCTCATTAAGGTGTTTAATTCATATTTCTGCTTTCCTTTCATTATTTGCTTCTCCATGATATGCTGTTTCTTGTGCCATGATTTGAATTGCAACTGAAGCAACATGAAACTTGCTGCTACTGAGGCAGTGCCACTGACTGATGATGTACCACACACTTGGAAACAGGGAGGAAGGCAGAAAAAAAGAAATACAAGATTTTCCATTCCTAGTAAGTTGGGCTCGAGACCTGTACCTCAGTTAAAGCATTATATACAGGTATGCCTCACAGGACTAGGGCTTTAGGATTAGTGAGAGTTTCTGACAAGGTACAAAGGGCAAATGCTACTTGGAACATACTGATTTTGGACAGTCTAAAGCCATGTTTCTCCTGAAAGGAGCAGATGGCTGAGAGAAACTTGTAAACCTTTAATTGTCACAGCAGGACCTAGTCACTGGTCATCTGGCCATGTGTTCTCAGGATCTCTTCCCAGCACTAGGAACGTGGTGGCAGAGCAGATGTGCCACATGTGCAACTGCATGGAACTATGGAGTAGAGTTTGTGTCACTGAAAGCAGCCCAGGGGATGATGCAGAAGAGGACCTCTGCTGCATAGTCCTGGCTCCACTGCAGCAAGGTAGTTTTTCACTAACACAAGGAAGGAAAGTGAGGGTGATCAGTCTGGAAAATCTGATTTTTGTATGTGAGACAGATGTATTTGCAATGTAATAGTTAATATTAAGTCCTTGCATTTTTCATCTTTTAAATATATACCCACATACATACAATACATAGTCCAATAAAATAGATTTTTTTTTTTTAATGAACCTTTGTGCAGCAGTAATATTAATGACAGCCTTAAAGAAAAATAGTAAATTCAATGATTAGGTGAAATTTTTCACACAAGAAATGGCATTAATTTTACCACATTTATCAGATACTTTGTAAATGGTGAGACCATCTACAGAGATAATAGCAGCTTTGGCTTTTCTTCAGAAGCCTATTCAGCTTGTTTTGCTTTCTGGTAACAGCAGGCCTCTGGCCTTCAGAGTGTAATTTTTTTTCCCTACAGATCTTCCAAACATTCTGACAGAAGTGTTAAGCATAATAGTATTTAGGACTGTTCTCAGCGTTTAACACATGGAAATACATGCACGACAGATACTTTCCTCTGCCTTTATTTAGCAAGCACAATACTGTCCTTTCTGTCACTGCACAGCCTCCAGAGTGTATCCACAGGTGCTGTGCCTTCATGCTTGCTTTCCCCTAACCCTATTCCGCGTGTTCCTTCCCTCCACCCACAATCACTGCCCCTGGGCCAGCCACTGCTGGGCCCAGCGTCCCCCTTCATCTCTGCCAGTCTGCTTTGCTGCAGCTGCAGGAGGCTGAGACTGGCATTAGGATTAATCTTACCTGACACAGATCAGACGTGGTGCTGTGCCCAGCCAAGCCCCCGATGCAGTTATTCATCATGCTCCTCCCAGCACATCCTCAGCTTCATCATCCAAATGTGAGGTACCCTGTGAAGAACAACTGCCAAGAGGATGTTAACTAAGGAGAAAAACCTGAGCTCCTTAAAGAAATTTCTGTCATCCTTCAGTATTCCTTATGGAAAGTGATAACCAGGAAGTGGGGGAATATTTGTACGTACCATGTCACTGTAAATCCTAGGCAAATTTATGCTATGCAATACTTTTCAACTGATATTCAAGATTTATTGTAGTTCTTCTTTAAGATCAAAAAAATAGTAAATAGCAATATTAGACAAAATAATATTTTATTAAACTGGTAAGGGCGTTCATCTGTGACAAAGAAGCTGATGATAAAAATAAAAGCTAAATCCACAATGTTCACAAAAAAAAAAGTATTAAAAGTAATAATGTGAGTTCATACCACAATTTATGTCATCTAATTAAGTGAACTGTAGGAGGCGATAATCCTAAGGAAAAAAGTTGATTAAAAGAATGTCCTTTTAAAAGTACAAGACCAACTAACAGTACTCAGAAGTGTTTCGGTAATTTATTTATGATGTGAAATTTTTGCATTTTGACAACAAAACACAGATTCATATATCCATTTGTACATGACTTTATTAAAATATAACAGAAGACCATGTGCCTTGAAGGAGCCATTGAACTGTGAAAGTCATCTCCCCTTACCAAAGGCTTCCTTGTGTGCTGTAGGGAGCAGTAAGAGTCTGTTATCTGCATTAATCTCTTTAACTGGATTAAATTCTTGAGAATAAAATCCACTCAGTTCTTGGACTAGTATATGGGCCAGATCTGTCGAACAGGTATTTATGAACAGACATGCAGACAATTTGACTATGTTCCAGAAGATTAGAGTTGAACTCTGTGTCACAGGTTTTCCCAGGAGGCTAACTCAGAAGACTGCACCTCTTTCTAGGGTCATAGTCCTTCAAACTGTTCTATTCTTTTGTTTTCTTAAATCCAAGTAGAAAAAAATATAGAGAAAAAAATGATAGAAAACTGAATGGAAACAAATCTGTGTTTGATCCAGCATTGTTTTGACTACTGCTTGTGAGTTTTCAAGTTGATATTAGGCAGAGGCAACAAAATCTAGTGTTACATTTCAATTTGATAAATGTTTCGGAAATTATTTTGACTTGTTCTTTGTTTTTATTTTGGCACTTGCAGGCCTGACTTCACATACTTACAGATGACTTAATTTCTTCTGTCATATCTAGAGAAAAGCTTTCAATAGCATTCAATTTGTTTTATGTTAAACTTTTTGGTCTTTTTAAAATAACCTTTGATTATTTTTAATTCTTTTTTTAATATGAATTTTTTAAAATGCAGTCATTTCAGCTCTATTTCTTTCTAGGAATTTATTCAGACTGAGAAATCTAACTAAACTAACTTAATGTACTTACCCTTTCTTTTTGAAGTGTTATAAATTTCAAAATGCCTTAAAGCTCAAAGCAAATCATTCTTCTACCTAAATAATTAGATTAATGAAAAAAAAAGTGGACTCAAGTACAAGTGCTGTGATGACATTCGACATCATATATATTTTTCTGACCTGCACTGAGTGTCAAGATGTGCTGCAAATAACTGCAAGGGATCTTCCTATGAAATTCTGGCATTCAAGTTTGGTTTTTGATGACCAGGCCTTCTGAGAGCATGATCACACCTCTTTAATACAATTTAAATAAACATCAGTGAAAAGCGTGAAGGAAGAAAAAAAAAATTGGTGCCTGTATGACAGGTGTTCTATTCATAGTCACAATTGTGGATAAATTGAAAGCATGCTGATTTTCTTGCTTATTCCTCATTAAATACAAGTATCTTTACCTATAAACACCTCCACCACCACCCCCGCCCCAAACGAATCACAAGGAGATTATCCACGTAAGGTATTATTTTGTAGCTTTTAATGACAGTAGGGAAAACCGTTAAAGGGGATGACGATATGGCCAATCTCCTACAGATGTGTGTAGAGTACTGACATCTGGTGGTAAAGCTATGTAAAACAGAAGAATGTGGCGAATAAATCACTTTAAGAGGGTCTGATTTTAAATAATCGCATTCAGAAGACCAATCTGTTTCTTTTCTACTTCTGTATATTTAGAAATTATTCTGTAGCATAGCTTAAAAACGTTCCAAAACTGTCTTTATATGTAGATATATATGAAAATAGATTCAGCCCTTAAATATCAGTCACAAGTGGGAGTGAATTAACAGGGAGCGAATAACTAAAGGATTTCAGTGGAGAGCCTGACTTCTTGGCATTACTCATTATTCTAAGGGGATTTTTTTAATCTTTATCAGGGTTTTCCATCTACTTTAGAAATGGCATTTGTACATAATTATCGTTCCAATATAGCAGTGTGAATCACCACACCACCACTCCCCACTTCAAATAACATTTAGTCCTGTAGTACAGGGATTTTTTTTTGCTTATTACAGGTAAAATTTATAAACATGCTTTTTGTGATGCTGACTTTCCTTACCTGGTGGGAAAAGAGGGATGATAGCCTTTTAGAAATACTTGTCACTTTCTAGAATAAGCATATTTTTAATTAAACTAATGAGTGGTAAAACTAAGTAATGACAGCTTCCAGCTGTATCTGAGCCTTGTTTGGCATCAAAGCAACAAGCACAGTTCTAAATTCTTGTGGAACAGAGCCATGCTCAGTTCAAAAGCCATGGGATACTGAGGCAACTCAGCTTGGGAATGACTGCGGTCAGTGGTGTTACCTCTGCAGACATGGAAGTTGCATGTTAAGCTGCCTTATGTCTATCTAGCCAAGCAGCTGTCCAAAAATAAGCTGTGTTATTGCTAGAGCCTAAAACATAGAGGGGCAAAGACCAGATGATATTTATGGTCATTTTAGGGGCCTTAGGATATCTGTGCTGGTCTCCACCTTCTGCTCTGGAAGGGGTGTCAAACGTGACACCTCGCACCTGCTGGCCCTATCAAGGGTATCAAACACCCTAAAAAATGCAAAAATGCCACCAAGTTACTAGATTTAGGTAAGTCTTACATGTCTTAATCTCTGGTGTTTTGGCTGGGACTTCTCAGCACAGGGTAGACCTTAGAGCCAGCCCTGTGCTGCTCTCTCTGGCTCAACCCTCCAGTCTTGCTCCTTGGCAAGACAACACAGTCAAATCCACCTGCAGCTCTTCCAGATCCCAGCTGGAGGAACAGGTACATACATCACATGTGTAGCTCTTCTCTTGATACAGCATTTCCTCTTAATAGATAATTAAAAGATAAGTCTGATTTAATGAGGAAAATTGGTAGGATTAGGGCAGAGGAGAACCTTGCCACTTTGCTTTCTGGTCCCTTCCTAAGGGTGACGGAAATTTCTTTTAAAATACACTAATTCAATTAAGCTGTTGTGTGGTTTTATTTTGTGGTGGTTTTTTTGGTTTTTTGTTTTTCCAAATGTACAGATTATTAGCAGGAATTAAGTCATTATCAAAACAGGATTTTAGCAAGAGGAACAAAGCCTTAAAAAAAATTGAACTAAATGCCAACCTGCCAAATGTAATTTTCTCAGTTCTTTCTTAATTCAGTCTAACAGTGAATAGGCTCTTCCCAGGAAGAAAATTACAAGCTAAATAGCATTCTTGCAAATTTCTTCTTTATATATTTAAGTATGGGAAATGTGCCTTGGCCACTGCTTAATTTTAGGTGATGCTTAAATTTACTTGCATATAGACCTTGTCTGAATGACAATAACTAGCATAAACACATGTTGTTTTCTTGTTTGATTGAACCAATAGTTAAGATTCATTGGAGGTCTTCCTCAGAAAAGCTTGTTTTCTCCCTGAAAACAAGAACCTCCTTGTTGTTCATAAATATGTATTTATCACTTCTCTTAAAAGTAGTTCATAACTGGCTGCACATTCGGTTAACCTCTAAGTCCAGAAAAAGGCACCAGAATAAGTGACTAAGCAAATTCAAAGACAGAATATCCGAAGTAAAATTTCTGACTCAAGCGGGAACATTGGCAGGGTTTAAAAGCATGTTACCTGTCAAAGACTGACTTCACTGTTCCCCTCTCTCATCTGCCAAATGTGTGAAATATCTTCCTGCACCCCTCTCATCATTATTTCTGCAGTATCTGCAGCCTGGAAAGACTCCTGGAACTTGACTTCTGACACTAAACACAGGAAAAGGAACTGTCAGCACATAGTCTTATAATATACTTACCTGATAATTTTATTTGGTGCACTACATTTTCCACATACCATACTTGTGCTTGTGGTGGCAGTGTCTTTCCTTAATTGCCACACAACCGCGTGTGCTACACGTAATGCTGCGAATCATTCTGCCAGTCTGTGCGGGCCTGTCTCAGAGCCCGTGCTGAGAGAGGAGAGCAAACTGTTGCAATGGAAAATGGATGGACATGCAAAGCAATTGATGGGGAAATGGACAAATGGGTATTTCTAGTGAGGCAAAGAGGATGTGATAAGAGAAGGAAATGACCAGACAAATTGGTGACAGGGTAACAACAGCAAAGGGAGTGAATCAGAAAATGATGCCACGTAGCAGGGAGCCCTGAGAGTGGAAACAGAGCTGGGATGGGTCACACTTCAAGTACTGGACAGGATGGGAAAACCACTGAGGCATGGAGATAATTTCCTATCTGATATGAGATTAGAGCACAGATTTGAATGAGCAAGAAAGAATTTGAAAAAAACTCACTCACAAATATATATTGATATAAGAGAAATAAGTCTGTTTAGCAGCTTTTGGAGATCGTGGATGTGAGTTCAGAGAGAAAGTAGTTCTGCACAACTTACAAACTCAGCAGGACTTTGAAATAATAATAAAAGAATAAGAAATAAAAAAAATCCAACTGATAAGAGACACATATATAGAATACCTCTTGACAGTCAGACATCTGAGAACACCTATAATAAGGTTGAAATACACAGTGAAAAGAAAGATGAAAGAGCTTCCTCTGTAAGTACGTAACTGTGCAGTGACTGAGTCATTGAGACTGAGGAAGAAGATCCCATGAGGCCAGAGAAGAGAACAAAATAAAAGTATTTCCTTCTGAAGTTATTTGTGACATCAGAATTATAGCAAGTAGCAAAAGGATTTCAAATATCTGACAGGATTTCTTTGCCACGTTTTTGAAAAGTTGTGTAGAGTATTACAAATGCGTATAGCAAATATAGCATGAAATAAAATGAACATTCCCAAAGATAATTTCTTTCCATAAAAATGTTAATTTACTGATGTACTTTATACTGCTGTTTGCCCTATCTTCTGTAGTTTACTTTTCTACTCCACAGTTTTGGAAATGGAAAATATCTTACTGTATTATGACTGAGTTTTCACATTTCAAAAAAAACTCTTAATGTATCTCTGAACAACTCAAATGGATTTCTAGCTTGTGTGATTTGGCTGGCACCACTTGCTTGTAACTATTTTTGTTTTTGTTTTTGGTTTTTTTTTTTTATTTATTATCAGGATAACAAAAGTAATTAAAATGGATAAACGTAACAAAAAAGAAATTAAGTATAGTGCAAATGTTTGCTTTTAGGTTCAGAACTTTCATATTTCTGGTGTGACATATCCTTTAAAGCAAATTAATTTTCCTACACTGCTTTCAAACCAGGAGGAAACTAATGGTCTCCCAGGAAGCAGACACTCCTCCAGTTCTCAGCCAGAACTAAAGCAGATGAAGCCTCCTAGATCCGTGTTAGGAATCTTTCTGATATGAGGGGAAGGAGAAGGCAGCATCAATACTTATCTTCTAATACCTGCTCATTTTTAATACAATCATCCCAGTTGTCCTTATCAGCCTCTGATTTGTCCTTTGTTTTGGGCGATGGGAATTGTCTGCTTTGTTACCTGTCTGTGGAGAAATGCATTAAAAGGCAGGGGGTGGTTCTGTCTGTGCCCTGGCTCCTGATAGATGATGGTGTTCATACAGACTTGCATTTTGGCTAGGGTTATCTCTTAGTATCCTTCTGTCTGCTGCATCTTCATTTCTATGCAGTTTTCCAGCTCTCAGAAATGAATACTTTTTATCCTATGTTTGTCTAGCAACAAGCAGAAAAATGAATGCCAAGCGACACAAATATTGCATACACAGCAAATTACAGTTATGAAAGATTGCCATGTGTCTTGCAAGTGTTTCTGGTCTATTCTGTTCAGATTACCTTGAGGATACTAAAATAGGCAGAGGGAAGTGATAACCAGAAATTAAAGAAATTCATAAATATTGCTGTTTTAGTGTGTGTAAATGGAATAGTTTAAATTTCAAAAATTTAAAAAAGAAAAAAAGAGAAAGTCCTAAAAAAAATTGACTTATGCATAGTTTGAACATGTCCTTTAATATTTTCATTGCATTTTGTTTCAGGATTTCTGAAATTGAAGTGTTTTATTCAGTCATCGAATTAGTTTTCCTTTCCTCACATGAATGAAACTTGAAGCCCCCAGTATCTCCTTGCAGGACTGGCATGGTGCAGTGCAGATTTGGCTGTCAGAGCTGGTTGGTCCATAATGTGAGTGTTCACACAGCTCTTGGAGCACTCAGGGGCCTAGCTAAGGAGACTAGGAAGGCTCACGTTGCATCTTTCCCAATGTCCTAACTTAAAGAAAGAGTTTAGCATCTTAGAATTTTTAAAATAATTTGAAATAAAACATGCCAGGTGGCTTTGGGATGAGTCAAACTAAACCAAACCAAATTATTTTATTTCAGTTTAAATCAAAAATATTTTAGGAACATTTCCCAAATAGCAGTTTGGATTGGAGGAAATTATTTTCATGAGAGAAGCCGCTCCTGTAGAAAATAACTTGTCCCATACTGTATTCATGCTTTGCTAACCCTGGTTGCTTTTTTTTTTTCTGAAGTCTAAATCCAGATCCCTTGCTGCCACCTGCTGTTGTCACACAGAGTGGCTGGACTAGTGCCCCATAGGATTTCTTAAGTTTTGTAATATTGTACTTTGTAAACAAGGAGAAAATATTCAGTATCTGATGCAGTTTCTTAGCAAGTATGGGGGATGTTTTTTGTGAGATTGAAAAAGAATACCAAACCCAAATGACCAAGCCTTCAGACTAATTTAACAGCCATATAAAAATGGCAGTAATATACAATTTGTATTGTCCTTTCACTTGTGCAAATACTCAAATGAGTAAGAAAACAAGTGTGGGATTAGATGCTATGCCAGAATGTCAGCTGGAGGTCTATTTAGGTCTCTGCTCTACATATGCTTGCATAGCTGCCACTCCCAAAATCTCTTGCTTACATACCCACGTAAAAACATCCACATAGCTCTGCTGCTAGG
>WEKY01044362.1:4560-25903 GCA_013390045.1 Picathartes gymnocephalus
GAAAATGAAGCTAGTGCAAAGTCTGGCTGCCTCAAACCTGGCTGCTCTTCTAAGAATGTATTGCGCCTTTGTGAAGTTCAATGCACTTTTGCCATATGATCTCCATTGGCTACCAGTAGCCACTTGGGTGTTTTGACCTTTTAAGCTCTAAATAATTGGGTGCTCAAGTCTAGCCTGCTCTTGTGTTTTTCCTGAATCAGCTGCAAGCAGTAAACATGCTGGATTCATTTTCTTCTACCAAAGAGAGAAATCTTGGCAAAGCATGGGCTGCGATACCTCGTTCAGACAAACATGGTCATCTAGTTAGTCTTAACTTACTCAGTATCCTGAAATCTTTACTGTTTTGGCCTTGATCTTCAAAAGATTGTAGTGCTAAGCAAAAGAAAAGAGCAAATACGATTAATGATTAGAAAGGGCAGTCTATCTAAATCCTTTCTTTGATTTCTTCCTAATTGGGGACCATATGGCATTGCTTCACAATAAATGATGCCTCTTCTCTTATGCAGAAAGATATTTTATAAATGTGCAACTCCCTAATTTAAAATGAGGCTTATTCTGTTTATGTTACCTAAAATCCATAGGGAAGCACTTTTTCTCCAAACCATGTCTACCTCCCCTCTCCCTACCTACATCAGGCAACAGTTTAAGAAGTGTAGTTCGAAGGAACATGATGCAGTCTGAAGTTGAAACACTTCTTTGACAGCTGAGATTGGGATGAGAAGGGTTGAGATGAGGCACAAATATCCTCCAGCTGCTATGCACTAAGTTAATCAAAATTCAGCAAGGGCACAGTGAAGTTTAGAGAAGTCAGTTGCTCTGGAGAGGCTGCCAACCTTCAAACTGACCAAATCTTGCTTCTGAAGAACCACTGCCACAAAGTCCCAGGTGAATAAAGTATGTTGACTGCTCTGATCTGTCCTTAAGCTGGGAATAGACAAGATCAATAAGCCACAACCAGTCTCCAGACAGCCTCTTTTTTGTTGTTGTTGTTTTGGGGGTTTATTTGTGGGTTGGTTTTTTTTTAATTATTTTACTACCCTTCTATTCCCAGAGTAAGAAAGATGAAGAATAGGTTCTAGTTCAAGAGTGTAAATGGATTTTTCAAAAAGACAAAATGTAGTTCAAAAGTAGATAAGAAGGATAACACACTAAACAACAAACACTAACTAGAAAGCTGTTAGTTGCACAATAAGGGAGAATTGTACAGGAATGTGACAAGATGACAAGACACTAAAAGCAAGACTAAAAAAGAGGTAACAGCTGAGCTGTAAGGAGCATTACATACTAGAGATTGGCTGGTCTTGAAATCAAAGGGTGAAATGAGTTATTTGTTTATTGAAATAACTGTCTAGAAAGGGTAATAACTGTAACATCTCACTAGGCATATTAAGTGTTAGAGCTGTATTTCTGTTCTCATCTACAATATGATGTTGCCTTAGAAAGTGCTCATTTCACTAGTTTAGGAAACAGAAGTGTTTTTTGATGAAATATTTACCAGAGGCAGGCTCAGTTCTATGTTTGGTTTAAAAAATGTCATCATTCACATTTGTTTTGACTTTGTATTTGCATAGCAACAGGAGACCATTATCCAGCAACAGGAGACCATTATCCTGTCATAGTACTGTGGGTTCTCCAAGGTATGTGGAAGAGTGGCTACTCCAACAGACTATTAATTTAGTTACTTCTGCTGGAGCTATCTGTGCAGAGTAATTAGCAGCAGTACTAATTCACACAAAACCCATGTACACAAGGGAAAGGACATAATGTAAAATAACATGCAAGAGAATGGTATTTAACCTCTTTCACATTGAATCAAAAATATGAATAAAAATAGGAGAAACAGTCAAAATATCAGAGTAGCGAGCTGTGCAACCACAGGATATTAGCTTGTGCCAGAGACCACATTTTGGTACAACAAATGTCAAAAGATCGGTGTTTTCAACACTGAATGTAAAAGCTACTGGAAGTGAAGTATTTGCCAATAGCATTGCTAAGCCATTCTATATTCACTTATGAATTGGAGGCTAAGGAAGGGGAAAAACACAGAAACTGAGTGCACATATAGCAGGATACAGAACCATTTCCCCCCTCTTTCTTTGTTTACTGGCAACACAGCACTGGAATATGAAGTCGAGAAGTACTGAGTGGTCTCACACTGCCTCATCTGAGATCATACACCTGATAAGTCTCAGCAAATTCAGCAGGTTTCTAAATTTCATAAGATTTGATATGTTGCCAGGCAGAGATTAACATGGTGCCTTGTACAGTGCCTATGATGAAACATTTTCCAAAATTCTGTAAAGTTTTCTATTAAATCTCTCAGTACCGCTGTTAAATAATTGGCATGTTAGCATGACAGCAGAGCTTAAAGCTCTGTGAGATAACTGTGCTTGGAATTCTAGATAAACAAAGCAGTGGTTGAGAGGAAAAATGAAGACATGGAGGAGTTAAGGGTCTTACCAAGGTCCTCTAAACTTTGTGATTCTTTTTTTGTGTAGCATATATCTTTTTGCACTCTGTAGTTCCCCTACAGACTGGAGAAGGGTTCCCAGATGACATTGTGCCACAGCTGTTCTCAGTGCCATGCTGTCAAGATGAGAAGTGACATACTTATTTAGGTAAGGACCATCCTCACTGTGTGCATGTTCATCCATAAAGTAATATCCAATTTGAACAGAATTAGGATAAGAACAAGAAACATTGAACATATACACCAAATAGGGGATATCTAACTTCTTTCCAGTTCTAAAATATGTGATGCACAAAGGGAGCAGAGGACAGGAAAAATGAAAACAACCTGAAAGACAGAATCATTGAAGAATCACTGTCCTCAGTAGCCACGTACTCTCTTTGTAATGGCATAGGAAAACTGTTAGTGAAGTTGTGTGACATGTTAGACAGGAAAGGGTAGAAAGACTGGAAAAAATCGCTCAGGGAAGAAAAATAATACCATGACGAAAAAATTGTTCAGAAAAACTGCTTTGATCAGCAATGTGAAGGTATCATTAAATACATATTATGCCTTTCATCTTAAGTTATTTGTGGAATTCTATTACCAGATGGAAACTTGCACCTCTTGGTACTGGGCCCCTGAAAGAAATAAAGGCTAGAAAACACTGCTAGTCTTCATGCTGAAGACATCTGTTGATCTTTTGTTTTGATACCATTTCATATCATGTACATTTTGAAGTTTCCTGCTGGCCTAATTCTCTTTACACTGCTTTGTTTTCTCTTTTTGTTTTCAGGGATTTGTTTTTTATGGTAATTTTCCTTGTAAGTTACTAATTCTTACATCCACAAAAGAGTAAACCATTTCATCAGGGAACTGAGGCTGGTTTGGATGTAGTCTCCTGCTAAAAGCTAAATTTTCAGACATCTAAAGACTGGAAGGGTTCACAGTCTTATCCCGGTGTAATTTAGAACAGCTGCAGAGCAATCTGTCCTGCCATTTCCCAGCAAGGAAATTCCTGGGTATGACTAATGGTGGTATACGTGGGAATAATCAATGCAACATAGAAACAAAATCAATTTTATTTCAAAGTACCTATCTGTCTGGCTACAATCTACTTTGCTCCAAGACAGAAATATAGGAAATATGTTCTTCTTAAAGCAAGAAGACAGAGTGCTCTAACAAAGGTTTTGTCTTGCAAATTCCATGAGTCCCTCATGCTACACAAAATCTCCTAAAAGGCAGTGTTCCAGCATATCAGAAGCATGGAAACCAAAAGGAAAAAAAAAAAAGAAAAGAAAACAAAGACACACAGCAAAAATAACCCAAAAGCCAAAAAAAATTTTACCAAGCCATATTGCCTAATTTTCATGTCAGGACATCTACCAGGCTTGCATGTTAGGAGCAGGAGACATGCCAGTGCCTGAAGGGTTGGTGCATGATGCTGGAGGAGCAGAAAGCAGGAAGTCAGTGAATGCATAGGATCAATGCAATTCATCTCTGAAATCCTCTGCTGCAGCCTGGAAAGCATCGAAAACTTCAGTCCGATTGCCCAGCATCCAAAATTCGTGAAGCAGAACTTTTAGTCTACAAATCTGGAGTAAAGTGGTAATTATTGATGAACATGGCTTGTAATTCAGTGCCACAGGGAACTATGATAATTTAGAACCCACCACGGTTGTGGTAATACACAAATTTCACTTGTCATTTTCTCATTAAAAGTTTCACTATTAAAATGCCCTATGGTTGCCATAGATGTGTGATTTTTTTCTTCCAAAGAATAGCTTCTTAGCCACATGATGTAGAGACAAATGGAGACATTGGGGACATCGTGTGAGGACACAGAGGAAAATATGGGAGGAGGCACGTGGAAAGGGGTATTGTTGGGGACATAGCAGGAGACACTCTTGGAAAGAGGACCTCCATGGTAGAGGAGGTACATCTCTAAGGGACTGTGGCCTTGGGCAACCCACACCTGGAGGACTTTGGCTGTGGTTGACCTACAAACCTTCTCTGCACTGCCTGCTGTCCCACCAAGGGGCCTGACTGTAGCCTGTGGTTCCAACAACCAGAATGGAGATGAGCAAGGCAGGGAGGAGAGGCACATGAAATGAAGCTGAGGATGAAACAACTTTTCCCTAGGTGTGCATTCAATTTACACTCTTTGTTTCTCAGTACCTAAATCAGTAATTTACCATTTCAGTAATTGGCAAATAATTAAATGAGATAGAATTCCCTGAGTCCACTCTATTTTACCTGCACATTACTCTGGTGTAAAAGACAACTTAATGTATTTGGTTTTGTTACATCATGATTTCAGGGGCAACTCCAGGGGTTAAAAGCAGTATTCTCGTGTTATATATAGATACCTTGAATTGTATGACAGAAATACATGAAAAAACATGGCAAGATATGAGAAGTGATATGCCAGTTCCACTGAACTGTGAACTGAAAGACAGTGGACCTATTCGAATCTTTAGTACCACTTCAGTCTGAACTTGAGCAATGTAATTCACATCTCTGTGAAACCTGTGCTTTTCTCTGCTTCTTGGATTTTCTGCTTAAGAATATAGTTCTTGGGAGGTTTAACCATCTCACTAAATCTGCATATTGTATTTTTATGTCAGAACTGTGATCTGACTCTGGCCTGACAGATACTACTGTAAAGTAAAAGGAAAAATAAAAAACCTAAGAAAACTAATATTTAAGTATGCTAATGAATAAAAAGGAACCATAAACCCTTGAGATCTTTAAGTCATGACAAAAGACAACAAATCGCTTTTCATAACATGAGCTTACAAGAGAAAAAGTACACATTAATATTGATTATGGTTTGTCTGTTTCTTCTTAAGAGATTGAGATATATTAATTAAGGATTACTGTACAATTTTCCATTCAAGCTGGCAGAGCAAAAACTACAATTCCAGAGATGAAAATGTATTTGCTTCAGAATTCAAGTTATGTACATTTATTCCATGTGCTTATTTCTCACATACGTGTAAAGATACTGAAATGTTAAGGCTGTTTCTAAAAAATCCTCTTGGAAAAAAAAGTAAGATCCAAGAAAAGAGTAGTTCCTTAGCCCTAATTATGATCTTGAAAACTCTAGGGCCTAGTACGAAATCCAGCTAAACTCTATGTTTTTGGAATTCCAGTATTTCATTTTGACAGGACAGATCTCTTCTTCCAGGAGACCATTAGCTATAAGTGCAACTCACATTCTTTATTTCTACTTGGATGGTCTTAGCTTTAACTGTTTTTTAGGACAAAAAGAGAGTTAAAAGTTTTCTTCCATTTGCTTTGATAATATGTAGAAAAAGTCATCCATCTCTGGAGATGTGAATGTTGCTAGTTTCAATTTAGTATCTGCTAATTTTGCTTCAGATGAATGAGAATTCAGATGAAATGTTTTCCATCTTAATCTTTGGTTCTGATGGAAATATTTTTGTTTGAATGGAATCTATTTGGTTTACTACTTAAATGGTGTCTTAATATTAAAACTATGACTTTTCAGAAAACTCTTGCCTGTAGTAAAATACACAAAACTGTGATCAGTTACAGAATACCTTAAAGACGTGTCTGAGCTGCTAAGGAAGAATTCTAGATAATGGAATCTCAGACCCAAGTCAATAATTTAAAGCAAATTTATCTTTCTGAGTAAAAACATTACTCTATTTCTAAAGCTATGATACAAAAAGGTAGTTTCTTAATTTAAGCACAGGAATGGTGATTAGTGTCCTTCAAGGAAAAGCAAGAAAAAAAATTTTTTTGCAAGTTGTATCATATAACCACTCTCTCAAGAATTAGGTGTGCTAATTTTGTATACCCATTTCTATCTGAGTGAATTTCCTGATGCAGAATAACATGAAAGAAATTAGTTTTTTAAAAATATAATAAAACAAATTTAGGAATAAGATACATCCATAAACACATAAGGATTAATGTGAAAATGTGTGTGGAGGCATTCAGTCCTCTGAAACATTTTCCATATTGCCTATATTTTGTCTTTAGTATCAAAACTTGGAATATTCTTTCAGAGTAATTATTGCTTCACTGGGAGGTTTTTCCTACTGATGCAGTAGTCAGCAATTTATAAATGCAGTCTCTGCTCTTCTGGAACACTTAGCTCGCGTGTTGCTGTCACTCACTTTGAGCTGAAAAAGCAAAGTAATTCTGAAGGGACCAAATAGATAATGTGCAGCTTACCTGGTCATCCAGTGTGCAAAAGGAATCAAGTATGTTTTAGTCAGACAACACATAATGCAAAGCCATCAAACAATTTCAACTTAGATTCAAAACCTTTTAGAAGGAAGAGGTATGACTGAGAGGCTGTGTTGTAAAACCCCATTTCCAGAAGCTTAGTACTATCAGATGAAAAATACCATTTGGATAAAGTTTCCAATGCTTATTGTCAGTCCAAAGATTTGGAGCGTGTGCTTGTGAGAATAGTTGGTAAAAGTCTATTCATTTATCCTAAGACAAAGTGTTTTTCAGCTATTTTTTATTCTTCTGTCTTTTGTGTTCCTCCCCCCAGTGAAATGAAGTGCTGTCATCTGTCAAAAAAAATACCAAATACATCATGATAGATGAAGTAGAAATATGAGGAGGAGTTCACACAACACGAGAAAGCAGCTGAAAGTATGAGAGAATTGCTTATCCAAACTGAAGAGAGAGAGTGAAAGAAGTTATTTTGCTGTGTTTAAAAAAGAAACGGTTACAAAACTAAACAATAAGTCTGTGAAATTTAATCCATATGCATAGTATTATTTTTTCTGAGTGGTGTTGCAGTAACATATACATTTCTGCCAATTATAATGAAAGATATGTGGGATATATGTCATATTATGAAATATGAGCTTATAGAGTTATTCAAAAGAATTCCCAGTTTGCTTATTGTTGCTGTTGTTGTTATTGGTTTATACCAACTGAAACAGTAGCAGATCAAAACCAAGCAAAAAGAAAAAAAGTTCTTTTTAATGCAAGTTTATGATGTTTAGATTCTGAATTATACCTCTGGAAATCTTGGATGTTGAAGGAACCACATACTACGTCTTTGTCAATACTAACAAACCTGCTGCTTATTTTATGGCAAGTCCATAAAGAAAAATCAACAAACACCCTCTTCTGAAAGGAAGGTAGGTATGAGATTGCTGACTCCAGTCTGCAGTTAGGAGTTGTGACCTCAGCATGGCAGACATTATTAAATTGGCCATTATCTAGATCGTGTCACTATACCACTGAAAAGGAGATGACAGAGAATGTATTAGGATTCAAACCACTGCAAAGTCAGTTATTTTGTCTAAGTAAGTCCAGCTTTTCCTATTGTCAGTGAAACAGAGAGACCAGAAGAGCAACCCTATAAGGTAAGTCATCTAATAATAGCAACAGTGTCTAAGATAGACACTTGCAGAGAAATTTCATGTGGATAACCAGCTTCAACTAGATCCCAATTTTCACCTGTTGAGATTAAGGCGAGGGAATCTACCTGTACAAGCTTTCGGTGTAATTTACTTTAGCTACGGGATGCTGAAGTCTGTAATCCATCACATCAATTTTCTTTGTGATAGTTAAAGATTCTTAAGGTACATATCTACATCTTGCAGTCAGACATGTAATTGCATCATCATTCCATCTGATACCAATTTAGGTGAAATAAATTTCAACAGCTTTCCAGTAACCTGATTGGGACTGATGCTCTATTTAAAGGGAAAATAACATTTTAGAAATGAGAACAACACCTGGTGTTTGTGAGACACTTTCAGAAATGGTTATCCTAAACAAAGTCTGAAGTGATTTGAGTAGGCTGAGAATCCAGCTGTTTCTACAAACCCAAGTAACACTTACCCAAGATTCCTGGAGGTACTGAAAACAGACTTCTAAACTGCTAGGAAGATATAATTAATCACTAAAATGCCATTTACACCAGAAACCTGAAAGGTGGTCAATAAGTCCTTGCTCTTCCTGTGAAGTATTAATAATTGATATTAATAATCAGTTTTAGATTTGCAAGGGGCATATCTAAGCTAGGGCAAAACAGTTTGGGGAAAAAAATAACAAAGGTTAGTGATGTTCATACAGCATCCAAATGTCTGTAAGAATCCATGGTTGAATAAGTGAAGTTTCTATTTTCTCTGTTGTGCAGCTGAAAAGTGCTGCATTTACCATGCTGCACCTCTGTTGCTGGCAAATGAACTTCACCAATGCAGGGGAACACACCTGGGCTTGGCGATTACAGACTTGCAGAGATCACTACAACCACCACAAAGCCAGAATCCTCAATAGTTGTTCAGAAGTCCTCAAATTCTGTCTCATTAAAGTTTCTAGCTGGAAATGAAAGTTGATTCCGTTGATACAGAGATACAGTAGACCGGTCTGAACATTTGTCAGTTAAGCGCTGACAGTGAAGTGATAGGATTCTATAGTGTGCATGTTCATGTTAATAGCAAGAAAATATTAATAAATAATATGTTAATAAATGTTAATTTCATGTTAATAGCAATTAAATCTTCTGTATGAAAAATACTTGCAACTATAAAATAGTTCCAATTGTATCTTATTTTTAAAGTAGTAGTATTGGGCAAAGCTGATTAGATGAATAAACTGCAAGTAGAAAACTTTTTATTGTTATTGACAGCTGTATTATTCTTCAACTTTATGGAACATTAATGAGCTATGACAGTTCTGTTGTTCCTCTCCCCTTTCCTAATGCAATATGAGTGTTTTAATGTTCAGCCTCTTTTTGTAATTTAAACTGATACCATTACATTAAATGCATGACAGGGTCAGTACAGCACATCAAGCTAATTTATAGCCTCTGGCAATTACCAACTTCCAAAGTTTCATAGCAATGCCAGATTTCAGTAACACTTTCTTTTTCAAGCAACCTTCAATAATAAGGCATTTATAATATATTGCAGAAGGCCATTAATTTTAAGTGTGGTGTCTATCCAGCCAGTATACTTGTTGGTTTCAGCAATTCTAAACTGATATTTTACCAAGAGAAATAAATCCTGATCTCTCCACTCTTATGGCATTATGACCCAAATGCAGGGCCAGAACAGTAAATTCTCACATGGCTGAAACACTTTTCTCCTCTTAGACATGTCCCAGAACTCAGTGGCAGAAAGAATCCAATTTGTGGGGTGACATCTTGGCCCCACTAGTCAGTGACAGAATTCCCACTGAGTTCAACAGGGATTTTACTGATGCATTTCCTTGTCAATGTAGTAGCTCTTATTACTCCATATGTTGTAAGGCATTGTCCTTCATGCAGTCCCAAACCATACACCATTTTTAGGATTAAAGAGTGCCTTTTCTGGCTTTAAAAACCTTGCCCATTAGTTGTTTTTTTTGTTGTTGTTTTTTGTTTGTTTTTTTTTTTTTTTTTAATTGGTAGCCCCCATATATCCATACTCAGGAGGTATAAATAAAAGGCAAAAAAAGACAGACGTTGTCAGCAGGACAGGGAGCACAGCTAATCCATGGCACACCTGGCTGCTCTATGTCTGCCTACCACCTATCATTTCCTAATCAAATGCACATTGTGGTGACCTTGGTCAAAGGGCACCATCTTTTCCCCTTCAGCAAAGACAAGCCTAAGTCCTTCTGGTGCTGTTTCAGCTTCTATCTGTCGTATGTGATTTGAGTTTTGTTTTGTCACAAATGTTAAGCATTTGAAGAATGCCTTATCATCAGAATTATATAAACAGGTGCCTATATTTATGCACAATTATAAGGAATTATTTGGAGAGACAAAAACAACTTACTCAGATACACCTATATACACAGATGGAAATATTTAGCTACTCATTGTCAAATAGAGGTGTTCTCTAAGTTTGCATTAATACCCAGTAGTAAGATTGCAGCAAGAATCTGCAAGTATGTAGTTCAAAATATTTGCAGAACATACATTTAAAACTGCCAGGAGCCGGAAGGCTGGGTCTCAATATTTTGTTTGCAGGGATTTTTTTGTAATTGTGACCTTTTAAAGCAAAGTATAAATTCTAGATGAACTGATGTCATAAAGTTGGCCAAGTAAGGAACTAATTTATATAAACTCACGTACAAGATATTGAGCATCTGGCTCTTGCTGTAAAATTCATAAAAACCACCTAAACCCAGTATTTATGTTGGACACTAGAGATCCAGTTATCAGGCTTTACAGTGATTGCTGTCACTTTACGTTTTAGCTGTTCTTTATTATATATCCTCTACTGGGTCCCAGTTTTCCCCGGGTAGCTGGAATTCCAAGATTTTTGATCATCAATCAAGTCCTGTAGAATGATAGAAAATAAAGTAGAACTCTTTTTGAGGCAGCAGTTATATATCTGATTTCCTGCAGTTCTCACATAAACAAAACTCCTTTAAACAGTTAAACTGACTTAAGCAAGAGAAGTGGAAGTTAAGAGTTGCAGCTGTGGTCCTACAGTGGAATCTCTCTGTGTGAGACCATGGCAAGAGTGGAGCTTCGCTCATTAAATCTTTGGAGCAAAAGGATACAATACAATTGTCAGTAATGATACAACACTGAGCTAATCTCTGTAACGGTGGAGCTGGGAATTCATTTACTAATGCTCACATTTTTAAGAGTGCTCTCTGTGAATATTCTTTAGAGATTTAAATAATTCACAAGATGTCCATCATGATAAAATATCTTTTTTTCCCCCCATGACTGTGAAATAGAGAAATCGGTTAATTTATCTAATAACCGTAAATGTGAGCAAAATATAATTAGCTACAAATCCTTGATATAAATCTTTTTGGTAATTATATGAAGTAGTCAAATTATTCTAACTTTTTCTTTTTCTATTATTTTATATATTCTGCATCTGTAGGATCGCCTTCAATGACATGTGGCCTAGGATAATTTTGGTTCTTCATAGCTCTGTGTGGCTGAGTTTCCAGCTAGGGTTAAACCATGACAGTGTTCCACTGGAAAGAAGGAAGATTTGAGTTTCAGTCCCTTCTCTACTAGATAAATGATTGTGTATCTTAATTAAAATAGATACTACATAAAAGGAAAACATTATATAATTCAATTTGAATACAGACCATGGTCCTTACAACAAAGATAACTTGACCATTTTGTTGTCTGTTTTGAAAATCATTTCCAGGCATGTTCTACTGTGAGCAAAGGAGACTTATTCTCTATTCCTACTTACTTGTAGTCCAGAATCATGATTAATTATTTGAGGAATGTCCATGTGAATGAAATGAAACTTCTCTTTTAGCCAAAAAACGATGCATTGCAAATAGAATTTTTTTCCATTAAACACTCTTATGAATTGCAAACAAAAACTAATTCCATCTAAAATATGGAAAGATTCGCGATCAATTTCCCTCTACTGGTAGAACACCCAAGAGAGACAGATAAATCATATTGTGAAATTTAACCCTCCATAACATCACATTTATTTGGGGCAAAACCATTCAGAAAGAAAGTAGGTACTACCTTAGTGGTGACTGACCTTAGCTCTTGCTGGCCACAATCTGTTGAGTTTTGCACAAAGGAGGCACAGTCTGGAATGAAAGAGCACATTGCCTCAAGTGACCATTCATCTCAAATACATGTCTCAATCCATCTCATTGCTTTAATCTACAACCATTGCAGACATTTATAACGGGATTCTTCAGGCAGTGAATGGATCACAGGGGATCTTCAGAGGATCAGTAAGCCGAAGACAGGCCAGAAGTTTTCAAGACCATGCATCTACATTTTCTCAGTCCACTTCACCTTGCCTACATTTTTTCTTGTTGCAGTTTTACTACTACTAATCACCACCATTTCCATTCATTAAAACGGGATCCCTAAGGTGGGAAGGAGAACTGAGGACACCCTTGGATAACTCATTGTCTGAAAGCAGCCAAAAGAAGTGTCAGAGGTTATGCACTGGAATTCATTCTTCGTTACTGGCCAATACTACGCATTTTAAATGACAAGCACATTATTTTGTATCTAGGCAGGTTTGGTAGGCCCATGGTTGCATGGTGATCCACTGGGTCATTGTCCTAGGAAAAAGAGCACAGCAAGTCCTCAAATGCATTTGTCAGCCTCTGACTATAACATATTCTGATCTGCTCAGTACAACTGCTGTCATGTATTTTCCTAAAGGATAGCCCATTCTCACACAAAAAAAAAGGCTAGATTTTTCCATCAGAAATTCAGAAACTGCTTCTTCTTCCCACGTGTGGGCTGCTTGTACATACATATCTCCAAGAGGATGGTTGCCACCCTCACTGGCCAACCTGTCTCAGCCTACTAGTACATGTTCTTGGGTGAGCTCACCTCCAATTTTCAGTAACAGCATGAGGAAAATCTTGCAGAAGAGTTCCATCTCTACATGGACTTTCTACTAAGAAAGTGTTTTTCCTCCCTTTTCAGTATATATTTTTTGTCCTGTGCTCCATCAAGTATCACATATGGGCAATAATTATCATCTAAATATATATGGGTGAGAGGGAAGAAGCTGCCAAGACATTACTTAGGAAAGAATATGCAGATTTTAGTGGTTCACAAGCTGACATATGTTTGCAATGTTACGCCGCTGATGCTGCAAAAAAAAAAAAAAATGAAATTGAATCCAAAGATCACACTGGGATGTATAAAAACGAGGGTAGCTTGCAAAATGCATTAGTAGTAGGGCTCATAAAGACAGTGCACCTCAAAAAAACTTTGTTTATTGAGGAGCAACCTTAAGGAAAAGTGTTAGTCCATATGCCTGCTCTCAGAACAGAAGCTCCAGTTAGTGCACTGCTGCTTTTCTGGGAATAGTCTTAGGAGACATCAAGCTATGAGTGACTGTAATTTCAGCAGATCTTGTTTCACTCATTTTATGAGTTTGCTTAATTCTTTAATCTTGAAATACAGTTACTACTTTTGCTGGTTTCTGTGAATCACGAATTCTTACCATATTCATTGTCACTGTTGTCCAAAGTGCTCTTTCTTTTGGATTCTCGAGCACTTCAGCTCTTAAGAGCTGTAGGTCTGTCAATACTGTGTACCTCAGATGAAGTATTTGAACCCTTAATGTTTCCTTCTCTCTCTCCATAATTTTGAACAAGTTATACTTTTTCTATGAAACTCAGTCACCAGAGTTACCCCACGACCTTTTGGTGATGCCACTTCAGCCATAGATTTGGTTGTGCTTGAAGAATTCCAGCAACTCTTGCTTATTTCTCATGCTTCTTGCCCTACTGTCAAGTGATTTAAATTTGACGGTGTAGCAGGTTAGGTTCGAAACTGGGCAGAAATACCAATTAATGTAGTGGTTTTAGTTCGCCATCCTCACACAACACCAATTTAATGTAGTGGGTTGAGCACTCTAGCCAAACACCAGTGCACCCACTAAATTATTTACTCTTTTTCTGCTAGGAGATAAGGATTAGGAGAAATGCAAAGCAGGCTCAAAACCTTAAAGGTATAAAGACAGTTTTATTAACAGAACTAAAAGGAAAATAATAAGAACCAGAATAAACCTTCAGACACTTCTCCTCCCCGCACCTCATTTTCTCTTTCCCACCAACCAACGTAAAGAGACAAAATCTGAGACTTTCAGTCAGTTTACCACCTCTAAAATAGTCTCTTCAGTTCACTTAGGGAGAGGATTGTCTCCTTCCATGCCACGGAGATTTTTCCACAAGAACACAGTTCTCTTATGGCTCCAATATCACAGCGAATCAGCCACCCAGAAAGGAAATCTGTTCGCACTGTGAAAGTCCCTTCCCTTGACACACAGTTCTTCCCGGAACTGCTTTTGAGGGCTCATCTCTGTCTACTGGGGTACTGTTTTAAGGATGAGCTGTTCTGGTAGAAAAGTAAAGGGTCTTCTCTCTCTGGAAGCAAGGCTTCTCCTATCCCTGGGGCAAGGGTTCTCATCTCTCTCTCTGTGGCAAGGTTCCTCATCTCTCTCTGTTCAAGTTTATCATAGACCACAGCTACTTCAACATCTGCTTGCTTCAGCACAGGTGCCTTTGCTCAGGCTGCAGTTAGAACGCTGCATCCCCCCAATTGCACTTATGAGTTACAAGGAATAGTCTAATATATCATAGTCCATCACCATGGCCTTACAAAAGAATTTCAGCTTAAAGCATCTTCTTTCTCTCCTCCCTCTGGGCTTGGGCTCCTTCTTCACTTACTTCAGGGTCTCCATGTTGGTTTCTTCATGTGTTTTCACTCTTTCCTTTTCTCTTGCTGGAGAGAGGATTGATGTCTGTAAGTTTCATCTGTGCGCTGACAGAGTCAGTATCTCTCCTGGGCCCAGTTGCTCACATCATCTCTGCTGGGCAGCGGCTGAAGCTGCTGCAGACTTTTCCTGGAGAGACGAGGAAGGCAGGGATGGCCGAGATCTCAGCAGCCAGGCCAGAATTCAGCTGTGGCAGGATCTCGGCCGTGCCTAGCCCGGCCAAGTGGGCCTTGCCTGGCCCAGCCCGGCCCAGCCCCATGGAGCTGGCAAGGCCCGACCGAGAGGGCCTGGCCCGGCCCAGCCGGCCCCATGGGGCCCCTGTGACCTGTTCAGAAGCCAGAAGCAAGAGAGAGATTCCCAGGTTTTTCCTTTTTTAAGTGTGAATCACAGAGGCGTATTCAGCTTCTTAAGTGGCTAAACAGAGTGTCCATCTTAAAACTAGCCAGCTAATTGGTTCTCTCAGGCTTGAAGGAAACTGTCAAGTTCCTTACAGGTAAAAAATAATTTTTCAACCCACAACAGATGGATAAATTTAATAATGATAGAACAGTAGGAGAAATCATAAAAACATAAGACAGTGGATCAATCTTATCTTGTTTTAGATGTTCAAGCTGCTGCTTTCTTCTCCTAGTTTAAAGCATTATTCACTGTATCAGTAGACAGCACAAAGTTGCTTTTCCCCTTTCCCATGAGGTAGAATATACCCTAGGTCAATATAATATTACTACATGTACAGGAAACTAAAAGTTTATTGATGACATCACCTCACTGCATTCATTTTCTCACGTATGAGAATATCTCCTGAGCTCTCTGTTCTCAATTCTGCTCCTAGAGTCAGGTAGAAAAATTCAGTGACTCCTGAAAATACTATTGACAACACACATCTGAAAAAAAATACAGCATACATATTCATAATGCATGTTTCATTAAATAAGTGCTCACAATGTTTATTCAATTATTGGCATACTCATTACACATTCAGCATCCATCAGGATGTATATGCACAATTTGTTCTGGCACTTCCCACCTTTGAAAATGTGACTATGCAAAAGTAATAAAGTTGTTTAATGTGGTACTGTATAATAGTACATATCCTTTTAAAGGAATATTTTCAAAGGCAATTTCAGACTTGGTTACAAAAACAACCCTAAAATAGTTGTGCAATATTAATTGACTTAGTCAAACAACTTCTTTATATTGGAGTATTCTTATTATGAATTGGAGCCATACTGGTGTGACAGAAGGACATCATAAAATTTGACTATAAATTTGAGCACAGATAATATCAGCAATAATTCACAAATTTCAAGGCTGCAAATTCTGGTTTAGTTGTGCATTTCTTTTTAAATCTAATCACTGGGATCAATAATGGAGGCAAAGGAGAAAATAGAGTATCATTTTCATTCAATATTAACAAATTAATATTGGTCTATATTAATAGTGGTCTCTGTAGGCAAAGTTCACTGCAGAGGGTGAGGAATCAGTTGAAGAAAGTCACCTGCTGAGCTAACAGAATTGCAAGAATTTATCCATTCTGGCATTTAACTGTGCAGTTTCCCAGCCTTCACTTCTGATGTCTCTTGCTCACTTTAGCAGTGCATGCCTCTAACCCATTAGATTTGACAGTCACAGATGGCTTCACAGAAGTTTTTCTGGTATATTGGCTACAAAAGCTGGTTTGGATTGGAATCCAGCTGTTTATTGCCGAGTATGATGTAACACATTGATGGTGGTGAATCAATTGTGTGTTTCTGCAATAGCCTGCACGCAAAAATAGCATTTACTGCTAAGCAGTAAAATTATTAAGTAGAAAATCTGGAATCTATTTTTTTTCAGGTGACTAGAGAGAACATTACCTTTTAAAATCATCTGGACTTTCCCATAAGCCATCCAAATTTACAGCAATATAGGCAGAATTCTCATCAGCTGATGAGTATAATGATGAATTATGTGCTAGTGGCAGTAAATCTGGGTATACTGTCATACTCTGCACTCCAGTGACCAGATTGTCACAGACTGTTTGCATACCTTTCCTCTTCCTCAGGCCCAAACATACTTTATCTTGAGCACAAAGCTGATGGAACAACAGTATGTGCTGGTCCCTGAGCTAGGCTGCTACTCACTTTTTCTGTGGAGGAAAATTTAAAACCCAGTGAAGACAGAGAAATTTCCATATGCCTTAGAGCACACGTTTGATGTGGGCTTTTTTTTTTTCCTTCCTATTGCACTCAGAAACTTTTGTCTGCACAATTTAATGCTTCTGCCACAGAAAAATCTTCATTTGTTCTTTTCATTGCTTTTCATTACATCTAAACAGAATGAATTTATTCTAGATTCTATCAAGGCACTATTCCCCATACTATTAAAATCCAAGGTAGCAAATGGTTCATTTATTCAGACATGACTACCAGAAAAACAAGCAAACAGTCAAACAAACAAATCAACATCTTAATTTGGAAAAAATGTAAGCATAAAAGAAAAAAAAAAGGTAAGAGCATCACAGCATCATGCTTTATTTTTGGTTTTTTTCAGAATTCCCTTACTTATGCCACTGGAATATCTGGTGTACAGAATCTGTTGGTTGAGTACAAAATTCAAGCCTTAAAAAATGATGAGATATTGTCTTACAGTTTTATAATAATTATATATGGGATGTGATATGTTCTAAGTCATTGTTAAAAATTTTCACCCTCTTACTTTTTGGGAACAACAAAGATTTAATCATGTTAAATAGAAAGTAATTTTTAAAAAGTCAAAATTGATTCTTAAACATAGTCAATATGACAGTTTTTTAAAGAATCCTTCATGGTTAGTAAAATGAGAGTGCATATAGAGAATCCCTTAACATGCACTCCCTTATCCAAGCGGTTCTGTTTTGCTTATTTTAAAGGACATAGAGCATTTTCTCAATGAAGATTAGATGTGGAGATGGGATTTCTTATTTTTTTAAGTTTGGTCAAAATTATGGAAGAGCTAAAAAGGTATTCCATAATGTTTTCTGAACATTTATTCTCCCCAAACTTACCTATTACATCTCTCTTTCGCTCTCTCTCTCTGTAACCCACCAGGTACTGGTAGGTATATTCTATGCACTCCATTCTTATAGTACACTGGCCACTTGATAGAAAAAATTCCCCTGGCACAAAGGGTTACTGCAGCAGCCAGACATATTAGTGAGTACTAATCTGCATCTAACATTACTTAGATTCAAATAAAATTTGACTAAACTAGCTCAAGTTCAAAATTCTCTTCCTCCTAGTCATTAGTGGCCCAATTCCAAATATGTTGTTGGAAAAACTCTCAAGAGCTTTAGTATTCTTTGGACTGAGTTGTCAAATAACCACATTATAAATCCTATTCTTTTTTACAATCTCTTTCCTTTTGACCCAACAGTAGAAAATCAGGCTATTCAAAATGTTTATCACACACAGCACTTATTCTGCAGTGGGAATGAATCTCCATTTCAGATGCAAAACCCTTGAGTAAAAGGAAGGGATACAGTTCACTAGCTTTTATGTATTCATTGGAGAGATGAGGGAGATTTTGATTATACCTTTCATTCATCAAAGAAGATGCAATCTAAGGTGGATTTCCTTTGACAAAGCATTTAGGAAAGTAAAAATCTGTTACAATATGGTCCAGGCCACTTAATGTAGGTATCCAGCTACATTATGGGCAGGATATGAATTTTACAGGAAAGACTAAAGTGGCTGTAAGTTGCATGAGACTCAGGCTATCTAATTGTACAGATCCATTCTGAAATAACATCTACAGTTTAATTCATAACATGGTTAATTCTATTAGTAATAGAAGGTAGTGATGCACCTTATGACTTTCTCAATAGCTTTGCACTTAGAAGACTTACTGCAGAAGCATAGACCTTAGTTGTAGGATCTCCACCTGTGGGTAATGAGGTAAAACCAATGTCCCCTTTATCCCAGTACATGCGGCATTCTGCTAGGAGCAACCCCTGTGTTTTGATCCACCAACACTTGAAGCTGATCCCTGCATTTGATGTAAAAGAATTATAGAGCCTTATTTGCTCAATGTTTACAGCTTTTATTGCAAAGTCCATTCACCTAAATACTCATAAGATAAAATCTGAAAAATTCACTAGGCCTAGGATTATGGCAAGCTATAAGTCTCTCCTACCTTGTCCAAGAACCCTAAAGAAAAAGCAGGGATTAGGTGCCCCTTTCCCACGTTCCTCCACCATGGTTCTTCTCTACCTGATGACACAGTGACTGAACTTGAACAGCAGCACTAGGCACTCCTCATACCTGCACAATGATCACCTGCTCAATTTCCTGGTAGTGTGGGCACATACCTACTAAGCTTGGCATATGCCCAGAACCCAGGAAAAATGGACAAGGGTTTATTAATGCCATTATAAAAAGGGTGAAACATTCCATCGCTGTGAACTGAGGTGCTTACACAGTAAGCATCTAGGAAAATATGTGAAAGTTAATCTGTCTGCATCTGGCCTGTGAAAGGGAGATTCAGCTCTTTGCTGACTGGAGAGCCTGCCCACCTTTAAAGCAGATGCAATCTCTTCCACTAAACCTGCTCCCCTCTTTCTCTCCCTTTCAGAAGACTATAGAAAAGTATCACATTTATCCTTTGCATCATTCACACAAGGACTGTTATGTATGTTGTACTCTTATTTCTGTCAAAGACATCTGTTCTTATATTCAAATATTTCTTGGACCATATAAAGACACAAAACTTTAAGTTACACTACAAATCAAAATAATGTGGGGCAAAACATCACATTGTCACACATTTTCTAAATTATTAGTATAGTGCATGTGGTGTTGTTCAAAAATCAGCCCTTTTCATTTGGAAAATTTTTTTAAGATAATTTTTTTAAATCACAGTTTTCAGTAATTATTTTATTATTCTACATGTCTAGTTTTATTTGCTCTAAAATATTAAGTGCATCCTTCTGAAGCATGTACATTGCCCTGGCTGGAATTAATTGATTGCTGATTCTGCTACCAGAATTATTCTAAGATATGCAACAGAAATTAGAATATGTCAATTTAAATCTTCATCAAGCTGTAATTTTTCAAATGGTAGGTATATAATTGAGTCTCCTCATTTATTTTTGTAACTATTTGGTGGTTCATAAGTCACTGGACTTATTGCAACTCTTAATCATGACAAGGTCACAAGGTTCAGTTTAATTAGGTAGTGTCCCTGGATATATTAATTTACTGCAGTAAATTAAAGCCAGGCTGCATTACTCTCCATATAATCACATTTTAGAATCACTAAGAAAACTTGGTGGGTCTGAAAAATGCCTTCTAAGGCTGATGTCTGTTGTGTAACAATTCATGTCACCATTTGTCTTTATCTATTTGGGCTTCTTACTGACAGAGAATACATTGTTTTACAAGTCTTGACTATGATAGTTCATTCAAAGAAAACACAGCAGTGGCCACTACATGCAGTTTGAACTAAGCAAGGTAGTAAAAGCTGGAGCTTTGAAGATCTAAAATTAAGGGATTAAAAAGGTGTGCTCTGTTATCTCTAGATAATAAAAGACATCAGGTCATACTTCATTCAGTGACCACCTTGTGTATTCATAGCGCTGAAGAAATTATTACATTTTTACAATACTTATCATACTAGAGCATTCAAAATCTTATCTTGCTCTGAGACATTGTTGAAGTCTGGGCACTAGATTAAATTAGCTAACACTTGCACTTAAACATATGTAAGGGTCACGTTCAATGAATCAAATTCAGAACACTACTAAAACATAGACTATTGAAGATAAAACCAGTCTTGAAAACTCTCCTTCATCAATGCTTTTGAAATTGGCCACTTGAACTTCTAAAACCTCTGGTGTTGTGACTCTGAATATACATAGAAACTACACAGTTTAGACATGTTAAAGAACTCATGGTTAAGCTCAACCGTGGCTCAAGTTCCAAAAAGCTAGATAATCCTCTGACTAAGTTTCTGGAGACATCTTATCTTGAAATTATTTATTGAAGATGGATGTTTATTGCATTGACAGACTCAAGATCCCCTGAAAATGTGTCAATAACCTTTTTATTTTCTTTTAAATCATAAGCAGAAATCTCACAATGCAGAAGACATTTCTGCAGGGACTAGAGTTTGTTGCTGCTGTGTCTATGAGAGCATTCAAACCATTTTGCTACTGACAGCTTTGGCATAATAGGGATAGAAGAGAGAGAAACAGAGGAAAGTTTCACCATTAACTAAATTATGGTGTGAGAAGGCTAACTCCCATGGACTTGAAGGAGAGTGCAAGAGCAAATTTAACAGTAAATTGCCTGTGTTTGAAGGGATACTTTTGTTAGAGACTTTCTTTTTCAATAGCAAACAACCCAAAAAAATCTCTAGAACACCTACTAGATTCTCCTCAGGCCAGGATGCCTTTGGGCTGATGGAGTAATTAGGTCAGTAGCTCTACTTTTCTACTGGAAAAAGTTACACTAGTTGTAGGACAATCCCTCCAATATGAAGCAACCCTCACTGTAGTGCTGGTGTCCTGCTCAGTCAAACTCACACCAGTTGCCAAAGGAAATTGTGTCAATCGCCAAAGGAAAATGTCCAGGGGTTGTTTGTAACCTAGCAGTCCTTAATTTATTATATCCTTTCTTGACAATAAGAGGTCAGTCAATTATTAGACTTCATGCTTCACATTAAAAAAAAGTTGTTTCTTTTGTCCTAATTAAAA
>WEKY01044423.1:0-45218 GCA_013390045.1 Picathartes gymnocephalus
AACAACCCTGCTTTACTGCAACACAGGTTTCAAAATTTTTTTCCTTTCTGAAGTGAAAGAAAAGTTGCTTCTCACAAAAAAATAAAGTTGAAGACAAGCTCCATTGCAGCAGCACCAGCTACAGCTGAGAATTAACATCTCTCTTACCCAAAAGAGAATATATGTGCATAAAAAGGCAGATTCAAAAAAACCTACAGATTTAATCAAATTTAGAAAGCCATCTCCTCTAATTTTTTTTCAGATTTTATGAAGTATATTTACCTTTAGATTAAGAATTTTCATGTATAGCAATATGCTACACTTGGTAGAAATAATATCTTTTATTAGATAGATTAAAAAAATAAGTTGTTCTTTAGGTCACATCACTCCAATTATAGCACTTTGGGCTGTATTTCTTACATTACCACAAGTGCAACAACATTATCTGAAGCCGTAATTCTTAGTTTTAATTCTTTTGAAGTATGTTTAAATTTTTGTCAGATGACATCATATTGAATTATCTTCCCTCAGCATACACTGTGTTCCTTAGTTTACCAGCTATCAGGTATTAAAGTATTTACCTAGAACTCAACAACCACAATTTTTTTTTACCTGAAAACACTTTCTTTCCAAAGTGTACCTAATTTAAATTTACCACATAATTTTTCTAACTGAAACTTATGTTATCTGTAGTTCTGTATGAGTCCAAAATTTGTTAGACTAGCTAGATCACAGCTGTGTGTCAGAAAAGAGGTTTCCACTAACTTTAGATGTAGCTTTCCTGTACTATCCCAGCCATTCAAACAACAGAAACCATGCAGGAGTATTAAAGACATTTCTACAAAGCTAATTTATTTTCTGGCTAAAAGGCAAAAAGGCAAAAAGCAGAAAGGATGGAAGCAATTACATCAAAGATGTTCCCTCTACCTCTAGGCCACACAGGAGCAGAGATTACTAAAAGCTTAAAATGAGCAGTGAAAGACATATACGAAGAGTTCAATTCAGCTGCAACAAAAAAAGTAAAGAAAAAACTTTTCTACTAGTTCTACTAGTGCTCAATTTTTGTCTTTTTTTACAGAAAAGATCTTAAACCCAGCTAGTATTTTACTACTTACATGAAGTTAAAGCAGCTTCTTTGCTGAAACTACATAGCAAGTACACTAGGATCCTTTTGCTTGTGTATTCAATCCTCAGACACTTTCAAGTTTAGAGCACCAAACTGTATGCCTTGTATACATACATATCTCTCCCTAATACAACAACCATATCTGCTGAAGTGTCATGCCCTGGAGCCCATGGTGAAAAATTCCCTGATGAACACAGCTATCTTTACACTATATCATTCAAATTCCCTGGTTTTATGTAAATCTTCCCAATATTTTTCCTAATTTTCTCAGTAAAAGATAAATGCTAAATCTGAAAAAATTAGTCTGAATTTTGCAAAACTAGAAAATGGCAACTTTCATACTTGATCACAAACTGAAATAAAAAAGACTGACCTTCTGCTCAAGATATAAACAAGGATACTTCTCCTAAGCAGTGCGAAAGGTTCTAATTCCCCAATGTATTTTCACACCCATCTAGTCCATACTTCAAAAAAAACCCCTAAAGACTAAGAGGCAAAGGCTTTTATCTCTGTGATTACACTCTCAGTCTTATTTTCTTCTCAGTGCCACCAGTAAAATATTTTCAACCAATTGTTGGATCTGTCACCTACGTACAAGACTAGTCTTTCTGGAACCAGTATCAAATTAATGCTTAACATTTAATCTTTAAAAAAAAAAAAAAAAAAAAAAAAAAAGGGAGAATAAGGATTTGGATCAATGTTTGTGTGTATTGATTTGATTTGCTGAAATCAAAACAGATGTTTTGTGGCAAAGTGCCACTGCTCAAACATGAAAACACATTTCATACTAAGTATGCCAGATATCTGCAAGCTGATATTTTCTACAACATCTCAAATAAAAACTGGCTTAAGTGATGATTTCAATTTTGCACTTTGAAAGGGCAGTAACTGTCCTTTTCACTTTTACATGAGAATAATTTTTTCTTCAAAGTTCTCAATAGCAGCTACAAGACATTGCTGCAATAAATTTATGAAATGAAGACACGGATTTTTTACTTCAAGTGAGGGATGACTGATAATGTGAATACCTAAGCTAAAGAACTTTATAAAATTGCTAATGAAAATGTGTCTTGTAATACATAGCAAAAGCTGAAGAATCTGTACACGAGTCATGCCAATTTTAAGTAGGTCACTAAAAAGGTTCATTTGCATTATCTGAAATTTCTTTTACGAAAAGCAGACAGGGTCCCCTATCTACTTCCAAAACGAAAGCAATAACAGATTTATTAGAAGCATATCATGTCAGAAAACACAACTACTTTGTTGAAATTATGATGGTTAGCCAAATTATATCTTGGGTGCGTAACCCAGCACTTTGCAATTCCATTTTCATTTTTTTTAAAGAATGTTTCACTCATATTGAAAATTTACAGTCAGAGTAATAGTAATCTCTTGGAAAACCAAACACAGTTTATATTTATATGAAGCAGTTAGTTAAGAGTTATAAAAACTAAAAACGGTGAGCAGAATACTACAGTAAATTTCTGTTCAATCACCTCCAGAAGGTTAGATGTTGAATTTGGTATAAATTATACCTATCTCTTCAAAGAGACTCCATAAAAATTAGTAGAAGAAAAAATAAAACCCAAAACAATTTTAAAAAACCGCACAGCTGCTAGGAGGAACTAATAAGAAACTCTAGATAAATTACTTAAAATCTGACACAAAAGGTAAAGCTAGAAGGTTTGGTTCAACTCTCACAACCTTGGCAGTATACTTCAAGATTCATTAGCTTCCCTGAGCAGGCTGCTAGATGCTTCCTTAAATCCTATTTTTGCAGTATCAAAAGTATTCTAGAGACATACCTCTCCAAAAAATTCTACCATCAGAGCGAAATTAATTCTGGTTCATAAAACTGTATTAGGAATCAGAAGGCAGCCCAAATTCATCAGGATTTACAGCATTTGCAGTTATGAACTATAAAGGCAATTCCATTAGCTTTCTATTATATTGTTTATCTTTGGGCTACCAGTGGACTGCACAATGATATTAAAACCAGTATTTTAATAAATCATTATTTGCACTTTTATTTCCTTAGAAAATATTTTTTTTTTCAAAATGCCAATATTAAATGGTTAGCACAGATGATAAAGCCTTATTAAACAAGATGGTATAGTAAAATTGTAATAAAAAGTGGAATACATTCCTTGGTTCAGAAATAAATAGCAAAGTTATTACCAGCCTACTTAGGAACAAAAGCTCATTTGTGCATGTCCACTGACTATAGCAGAATGAGAAATTAGCCCTTGAAGACAGAAAAGAACCCTCCTTTACTTCACATCACATCAGCACATAAATCCAGCCCACCCCACAAAAAACCAGAGCTGCAATTACATGAGGAATTTCTGCATGCTTCCCAGCTGCTCTAAGAAAGAGGAGTGCAGGCACAGTCCCTGGGGAACTTAGCAGCCTAAAATCCATGTGCAGACAGCAGGATTTTTTTAAGCTTTAATTTGATGCACCTCATATAGATTTTTATGAAAGTATCAAGAGGAACTGTGGACAGACAGAGTTGCTGCTTGTCAAATGTTGCATGCCCATTTCAAGACTCAGCAATAGTAGAGATTTCCAGAGACAGTCCCCAGCACTTTTTCCTAATTTAATTTTCAACAGTGGATCAACAGTTTTGTATGAGAGGTTCCAGAATTAGTCCACTAAAGCATTCACCTTTTCATCTTTTAAATTAAATTAGCAGGTTAACATTTGGTAAAGTTATAAAAATTGCAACCCACCTAACAAACATGAGGTAATTTAGTAATCTTAATAGGCAGCATTAATATTCACCTATAGAAAAGCTGGGTATCAGTTCAGAATATCTTAACCCTGTACATTAATTCAAACAATGGAAGTTACCTTTGGAACTAACAATTACTCAAAACCAAAAGTTTATGCCTTGAAAGTGTCCCTAGCCAAGTAAACTTCCCCCCACCACCGTCCCACCTCAAACAATGAGTTTAAACATTATTACATAGAATTACATAGACTCCAAAAGAAGCAGCTATATACACAAGTGTTCATATTATCAAAAATTTTAACATTTTAATAAGACTTCAAGAATAGCATTTTTCAGCTGTTCAAACATTTGTCAGTTTTTTTTTCAAATAACACACAAAATTTTAACTGCTGGGAGAGCAACCACAGCTACTTGTCAATCTTTTTAAAAAACAGTTTGTTTAGGAACAAAACAAAATTAAATATAATCACAACATTCACAACAGCTGAATTTCAACCTAATCCTCTGTACCGATTTGAATGGTTGTTATGTCTATATGAACTTACCTAGGCTTGCTGTGAGGGATTCCAGATCTGCTAAAAACCCCGGTATTTGCTGAAGCTGATCCTGCAGTTCCACCAGACTGTTCCTTTTCTTCTCCCAATGTGCAGAAAGCATCACAACTTCACTATCAACCAGCTGAAACAAACAGGCTTTTAATTGCAAATTTATGTACCTGTTTATGAGTATCTTGACTGATTTTTATATTAATACATTTGGAAGCATAAGGTCAGCACGGCAACCCTACAGCACTGCCACTTGTGTACTTCTCAAGTAAATACATAATGTGCCCAAAAAAATCCCCTATAGTATGGAATAGTTATATCTAAATGCACTGAACAAAAATATGACAAAAAGTGATTTCTCAATTTACTAATTAATGCAGGAAGTATTTCATGGATGTTATTAACTGTAAACAAGATGTACCTGAAATTTTGGCAGCAGTGGTGCACTGTACACAATAACAACATCGCAGTGCTGTGATTTTGGGCATATTTAGGTCAATAGTTCAATGTTGCCAGTCCTACCCATCTAATCTTAACAACAAAACTGAAAATTCTGCACGTGCAAAATAACCTAGAAAATTAAGTAAAAGGAATGACATTTAAAAAAAAAGTTGCCTTTATAACAGTACTGTTCTTCTGCTCTTACGATAAACTGCAGTAGTGCCAAGTGTTTCTGAACACATTTCTACATTAGTTCAATTTTTGCATTCTTCCTTTTATTCTATAATAAGATAATGAGAAAAGGATACACTGCTTGAAAGTTTTGTTTATATAGGTCAGATTCTATGAAAAACACCAGGATCAAGAGATCTTAGGTAACAAATGTTTCCCTTACGTACAATTGAGATGATTCAATTATTGTTTTCCTGCTCTTAATTCCATTACCCATTCTTCCTCTTGCACACAACTACAGCCTGTGGCTGTATCTGCATTCTGAATTCCTCAATTTTTATAGTTTTTATACGCAGAAACTGAAAAAATCTGAGTAATGGGCAAAGAAGCTCTTAAATTCACAATTCTACCCACTTTAGATCAATTCTTTAAAAAGAACAACTTCTATCTTTTGCAAATTCCCCCACCTACCTATCCCTGTTAAAAAAACATGCTGTTTCACTAGACAAGTTTTGAAAGTTTACTCCAAAGTTCTGTGAGAAATGGAACACTTCAGAAGACCAAACAGTCTTATTTAAATAAAGCCAGGTCTATTTTTGAGACTGGGATACGGTATTTATATCAGTTAAACAGTAAGCAAACAAAAAAACCCCAAAACAAGTCACCATGAGATGGGGACGAACACCACAAACATTTCAGCCCTGAGATAACTGAATGCAGCCAAAATGGCAATCACCTAAAAAGACAATTTTGTACATGGAACTGGTAGTTATAATCTACCATTCAACATGGTAAGACTGTAAGCTGCAATTAAAGCTTGAAATTTTCACTTTCCTCTCTCTATTCAACATTTATAAAAAGGTCAGCACAAGTAAGAAGAAATAGGATACTGGACAAGTGGACCTTTAGGTCTTCTACAGTCAATCTTCTGTGCTTACACAGTTCTTATTTTCCCCTTTTATAAAAAAAGTAACAAACAAAACTCCGCAAGCAAGACATACACTGAGTTGTGTGTAAAGTAAATACCTGAATTTAATAGAAAATTTAAGTGTTTTTGGAAGTTTTTCATTTTCATTCTCCCAAGGAGCCATACCATGTGAGAATAGGTTATATTAGTTTAATGAAACCTCACACTGTTTTCAAAACTACAGTTTTTAAAGCAAACTATAGCAACTATCAAAAAATTGTGATGACATAGTTAAAGAGATTTTCTAAAAAAAAAACCTACAAATTCATTATGAGCAGTAAAACATGCCAAACTGGCAAGGAGAACTCTATCTCCAATGCCTGAAGGTTTTCAGTAGAATGCAGGGAAAAGCAGGGCCATACCATTAGGCAAGAGAAAGAAGAACATATGAGACTTTCTTTCCTACCATAAATGCACAGTGAGTTATTTATCCATTAGAAAAAGATAAAGAGAAATCTCCTAAGTAAATAGAAGAGCCAAGAAGGGTGCACCCAGCCAAACTGAACGTTTCGGCCAGGTCAGAAAACCTCACAGCTCAGTCCTGCCCTGCATTGTGGCCACCCAGATTACACTGTCTGCCTGTTAAACATGGCTCAAAATTGTAAGTCTGGTGCAGAGTTATGCATTGATAACACTAGAAGTTTCCTTTCCCTTCATTCCACAAATAAATCACACAACTTGTCACTTTGCTTTCAGGGCAGGAATAATGAATGAAATTAAGACAAAGCACAAAAATTCCCAAATATTTTCTGTTGGGCAATCCAATATTGCTGTCTCTTGTGCACTAGGAGTGGGCAGCAGTGTCAGTGCAACAGCCCTGCCCTGATACAAACCACTAAGGTACCTCAACCCCAAATACATTCTATACTTTCCCAGCCACCCCCCACTGCTTTTAAAGAGCTAAAGCAGTAACATACAATATCATCTTTGCAACTGTTTACATTGCATCAGGTTATTTCACCTTTGCATTACATTGTTGTTTACATTACTGTGTGAGTGAACAAGGCTGTCTGGGTGCTTACCTAGGGGCCAAGGTTAACCCTGTTGGCTGGTACTAAAAATGCTAGTTTAAAATTATTTACACATTTTAAAATATTTCATGCATGTCATTGTTATTTTTTCTTACCTCTCCAGCTTTTGCACAATCTTTGGCTCCTTTATGAAGGGCAGCCCAAGCATCTTCATATCTGAAGAGAAGATAAATTACTATTCTTACTGTGCTCTTCTTACAAAGGAATTCATGGACATCACTGTGCTTATATTTACAGGTACTACCAGAAGTTACAGCTTAAAAAGCTGTGCAATTCTTTCCAGTACTTACTGGTCTGCGAAGACAAATATGCAGTGAGAAACAATGTATTTTAAAGAAAAAGTGATTCATGTTAAATCTGTAACTGACATTTAAAGCTAAATGGACCCAGCAACACTTACAAGACAACTCACTGCCTTAAACATTAGCTGGAACTCAATTTCACTATGAAAATGAAAAAAATAACAAGACTGTAATCATACATATACCCCTTCCAATAGAAGAACAAAAGACAGAAGGAATGTTATCAAATTTGTCTAAGTTATGAAACCACACACTGGGGCTCAGTGCTGGCCTCCTTCACCCCTCTTAGAACATGGACTAAAGTCATTTTTCAAATATGGCTTTTCCTTCAGAACTTCAGTTTCATTAACATGATAGCACTTTAGGATTGGGCAAGCTTTAAACACATTTTTCATTTGGTACCCACTCCCACACTACTAACTGCAGAACAACCAAAAACCTACTAACAACACTGATTTTCCTCTCTAATTTCTTTCTTAAGAAATTATATTTTCTTAATCTAATACAGGAAGCAGACACTAATAAAGAAAAGGAAGGTCATACCTGCTTAGTAATTCCAGTCCAGCAGAAAACTCTGGCAAACATTGAACAGTTCTATAAAACAAATGGCAAATGTACAAAATTGTTAAAGAATAAAAGGCTATTATAAAAAATGTGTGCGCACACATCTGCACTTGACAGATATGCAGAGCACAGAAATGTTTCCTACTGTTTCTACTTTCACAAATATTTTGCCAATTTTGGTTTAAAATGCATTACACAGTGTATCTTACAAGAATATTCCAAAGTTAGGATTGCTTTTTTCCCCTTGTTTTACAATAGCCTAGTCTTACCTCTTTTTGACTGTGTCCATTAAAAACAAGTTTTATGAAATAATTTCTAAGTAGAGTTAACAAAGACACAGGATGAACATAATTTTAACTTAAAAAGGGCACAGAAATATTCTGAAAAAAACCCAAACTACTACACAAGTTCATATCCCTCAATATAGATATTGCACTTAATACATTCTACACTAAAAATAAATACTAAGCTAAAAAATCTTTGCCAGTTTAATGTTCTAATGATCTCCAGTGCATATGCTTTCATTAATAACAGCGTGAAGTATAAACACATCTTGTTATAAGCTATAGAAAGTTAACAGTGCAGTACTTCAAAGGATGTAAAGATCTTGATGACATCCAAAATTTTTCTCTTGAAAGATCACCCTAATAGACTGTTTTGCACTATCATCCAAACAATTTGAATGAAAAAGAAAACTACCATAAATTAAACCTTCTTGTCCTTAAGGCAAGGGAAAAGTGACAGAATCAGTGAGGTGGAAAGGGACGTCAGGAAATTTCTGTTGCAATCCCCTGTTAAAACCAGCTATGAGATCAAAGCAGCTTCCTCAGGAAGCTTTTCTCAGCTTTTCCTGTCTGATCACCTCTTGTTTCAACTTATGCCTATCACCTTTTGTGTTCCCACCACACACCAGTTTCCTCAATAACCACTTCACAGGTAATGACAGGCTGCTGCTAGGTCTCCCAGAAGTCACCTATTCTCCAGGCTGAACGACTGCCCATCTCTGCCTTTCCTCATATACAGAGTTCCTGCCCCAACCATTCTGGTGGCCCTCCACTAAATTGCTCCAGAATATTAACACCTTTCTCAAACTGGTGACCAAAGTAGACAGGGTAGTCAGTAGTCTAAGATTTGCTGAATGCAGGGGACAACCACCTTCCTCAATCCCACTGTCTGGATATTGTTTGCAGCCCCATTAGCTCTTGGCCTTCCCTGCTGCAAGGCATGTCCCTGGCTCACATTCAGCCTGCTGTCTGCCAAGAACTCCAGGGTCTTTTTAGCAAAGCTACTTCCCAGATAGTCTGTCAGTCCTAGTCTGCATTATTGCAGGGGATACTTTCTTCCCAGGGAAACACAGAATTTTTCCCTCTTGATTTTCATGAGGTACCTCTTGGCACATATGGTCCTATGGGCTTTTATGGATTGAGTATCTTCGATTTATCTTCATTCACTACTGGTCAGCCTCCTTGACCCCCTTCACAAAGCACAAGGCACTGAAGCCACAAAGGCATTAAATAACTCAACAACTTCAACATTTGCTGTAATTCACCCCATTCATCACCAATTCCGTGTTCTCCTTCAGCCTTTTATTACCTATGCAGGGCTAGAAGCTCTTCTTGTCCTTGGCATCTCTTGTAAATGTCAAATCCAGGCGGTTCTGGCTTTCCTAAGGCTATTCCAGCATGCCCAAGAGGTTATGAAGAGGCACCAAGAAGTTATGCCTGACACCCTCCCAGGACACTTCTTGATTGCATACTGATGTGTTGTCCTTTCAGCAGCTGGAAGCTAAAGGCTCCCACAAGAATGGAGGTTTAATGATACAGAGGATTCCCCAAGCTGTTTAGCGAAAACATCTGATCAGAGGGCCAAGTGACAAACTCCCATTGCCACACCAGCCTTACTGGCCTCTCCTTGGCTCCCATCCATATGCCCTCAGCCATGCTTACAATCAAGCTAAGCTGTGTTTGTCCCTGAAATTCATCAACAAAGCAGAAGCCACCCTGGCATTCCCCTGTTTCTGATGATTCAATTGGTTCACCCAGTGCTTCTCTCAAACAGAGATGTATATTTATTACAGTACTCCAGAAGAACCAAAATATTATGGACTAGAAACACACAGATAAGGCCTACAATAGTTTTATTCAAACCTTCATCCATTCTTAGTTTAGTCTCCATGCCTTGTCCATATAACTGGTCTTGTGTTAAAAAAAGATTTTACACCCAAAACATCGGGATTCAGAACTTAGGAAAGTTTATTTCAGATGCTTCATTTTTAGCACTGGGCTTGTTTTTAAACTCATTTGTGACTACATAGTGTGTTTTGGTAAGAACATGCTTCGCACGAAAGTATATCTGATTTGAAGAAGGAACTCTCCACAGATGTCATTTACAGACATCAAGCAGTCTTTCCCTGTAGCTTACACAGGTCGAAAGAATGAGCAGAGAACTAAAATGCAGAGGATTAAATTTTAAAAACGCCAAAACAATGAAAGAAAGATACCCAAATCAGCACAATTCTCAAAACTTCTTAAAACAGATAACTGAAGTATTTCATTACACACATATTTTCCACAATAAAAAGGCTCCTATTTCTGTTTTTCCACTAAAAAAAAGCCTGAGTTACAATTTTAGGACATGAGATTCACAGAGATTGTAAATAATTACATTTCAGTGTACTGCCACCTGAATCTGCTATGAAGTACTACAATAACACTGCATATTCATTTAATTTAAATAGTAATTTATAAACTGATTGTCAGCAATTAGAAATTATTTAGGCCTATCAATGAAGGCTGCATTAAGCAAAGTATTTGCTCTGGTTAAGCTTCTCTGTTGTCAAAATAGTATTTTGTAAAATTATATGCAAATGTTCTTCCAGTTGGCTCATATATATGAGCCACTTCAAATTTTTCCTTAACATTATCTTATATTAATGCTATATATTAAGACATTCAGAAGTACCTTTGCCTGCTTTTCTTTGCATCTCTTGATTTGTCGCCCAAAGTCTTCAACCTACAAATCAAAACACAAATCCATCAGATGTTTCCAACACCAAAAACAGAGAACAAATTGTTTGGACACATAATGTGTTAATTCCAGTCTATTACAGTTAATTTTGTTACAGCTTGTTTCACAAATAAATCGAATTTCACTCAGTTTTGTGGAGACCTTGATATGAATTTCTTTCCACTGACACTGCTGCTAAATCTTGAGATTTTTTGTACAAGTGCATCAGGCATTTCAGTATGAAAAGTTTAATGGGAGTTGTGTATACAAGTCATCCATCTCTTGATACAGTTTCCTTACCAGACAGGAATTAAAGACCTGCATAGAAATAACCAATCCAGCCCTGAGGAATACCATTTACAGAAAGGCGCTCGTGACAAGGAAAAGCATGACAGTCACACATACACGTGTACCCACTTGTCATAAGTCTGCCAACACAAAACCAGCACAAGCACAACTTTACTTCTGCCAGCTTTCAGAATCTCCAGCAGCATCACCACAGTGCACTGCTACTGAGCATATCTGAAGCTTGTTTCACATGTGGTCCATTTCAAACTGTCTGGCTCCTCAAAAGCAAAAAAAATCCCTCCAAGCCAACCAAACAACCCTGCCCCCCAACTCTTTTTCAAACAACCTGTATATGCTAGTCAGGTTGGCACAGTATAGTGAGAACCAAAACCACTGGCTATTCCCTGACCACCAAGGCAATGTCTGTCCTCAGTCTCTAGGCCTTTTGTGGTCACAGTCCAGGACAGTAAAAGTCAGGAAGAAATAAATGACACAGACATGAACAAGATGGAAATGAACTATGAGAGCCAAAGATATCCTCCAGACACGACAGAGAGATCTGTAATCCTGAGTGACCCAGGGACTGAGAAACAACCTGATATACACACAGATATTCAGGCTGCTTTGAGGGGTTGTCAAATCACTCCCCCAGTCTTGACCACTATTTTCCAGGAATTCAAAGAAACATCAAAGCTCTACAGCAAACCAGGTAGTTGACAATTTGAGAAAAGACATGCTAAGGCAGGTCTCCACTTCCTCACAGAGAGCTGTTTCTAACAGCCAAGCCAAGTAACAACAATCACAGCACACTGAGGAACAACCCCACTGCTGAAGGAAGCTGTGCAATTTTCCCTTCTCCGCTGCTACGGTCCCCAGTAAGCATCCCAGCCTGAAACAGCAGCACTCCTCTGCTCCATTTTGGTTGCTTTTCCTTCTCCTGCAAAAGTTTGCTAACAGGTAAATGGGTCAAAATTTAGACACTTAGCTCACAGGACACACAAAAATAGTAAGTAGACACAGCTGAGCAGGGAAAGAGGCCACAGAAATGGCTAGTAACTCTAAACTGCTCTCTTTAAACAACACAACCTAGATTTAATTTTTTCAGCCATACATACATGTTTACTTATTCCTTGGGAAGTGATATTATTTTCTTAGAAACCCTGGAAAACCTTCCCCCTCACAATTTCATGAAATTCAACTTGTTCTACTTCGTGAGCATTTCTGTGTAGTTAACAAGTCGGCCAAAACTTGACACCAAAAATACTTTATTTGGGTTTTGAGAATTTGACAATTTTAAGCTAAAGTCTCAACATCACAAAATTACTTCTATTACTACTTCGGTGGGGTGCAGAACAGAGTAATCCAGAACCCCAAGAAATGAGGTTGCATAGTCTAGGAAGGAAGAGAGGGCAAACTGGGCCAACTTGTGTTCCAGCTACACGGGGACACTAAAGAGAAAAAATAAAAGATGCCTTCCACAGCCTCTGCCACTGTGGTTCTGAGAAACAGGTTCCCAATGGCAAAAAAAAAAAAAAGACATTACACCACAGATGAAAATATCACTTAAAGACAGGACAGTGGAGCAAGGGCACATTAATGGAGCTGCCAAAACACAAAGATGGACATTATGAAATCAGGGACTGTTCTCTGAACAGAACATTGCAATGCTAGGAAGAAAGCAAAATAGAAACTACATGGAAACAGTATACTGACTCCACTGCAGCAAATATGGAAACACAGAGTTAAATGACCATCAGATCTGGCATGTTATGACTTTTCTGTTGTCCTCTTCCATCATGTGAAAAATACCCTTTCCAAAAGACCCTTAGACTGCACTGATATCAACTGATCTGAGAAGCAAAAAAGAAACACAGACAGAAATAAAGCAATGTTTTTGTCTGTATTTTTAAGGCAGATTAATATTCAATTGCTGTTTCGTAAAATGAAACAGATAATGTAAGCAATTTATCTGCTTGATAACAGATATCAATTTCTCTTGACCATCGTACATTGGTACAAGTAAGTAATGATAAACTATTTTAAGTTTCTGGGGTACCCAGACATTCCTCACTATATATATTTACCATAGGGATATTATAAGGCAACTTTAACGTTGCCAAAGACCACACAGTTTTTAAAAGTAATTGATTACAACATGATGCTCGCCTATGGCTCATCATGAACCAACAGCTCTGCAGCAAAGGCCATGACCTTGTCCTCCGGCCACTCGACGACTTCCAGTGACACTCACTTGGGCCACCTGCTTGTACTAAAAACAGCATCGACACGGGGCCTACCCAAATAAACCTTGTGAGGCAGCGTAGGAAGAGTATCCTTCTGCTTTTCAGCGCAAGCGAGGGACTGCTCCATCCGCTTATCCTGCGCTTCTTTCCCCCAAGTGACAGTAACCCATCTTCCAAGGAAAACCAAGTTTCTCCGCACACCAAGTGGCGCCCAGAAATGCTCTTTGAGGGATTACGCTGATCCATAAAGCCTTGAAGGTCGATTACTTCATAAAAAATTCAAGCGCCTTAACTGACCCCGTTAACATCTCTCACAACAGCGGTCTGTCCGTCCCTCTCTCTCTCCTTCCCCTGACCGCAGCTGCTTCCCGGGCACCGCGGCTCCTCCTCCCTCCCCTGAGCTGCCCACGGCATCGCCGGGCTCGGAGCCCGTCATCCGCCGCGCAGCCCAGGCGGGAATACGGGGGGATTCGGGGCCTTGAAGCCGCGTTTCCAGCCTGTCCCCGCACCCAGGAGGGCACCCCGGGTGACAGAGCAGCGGGGGCAGTGGCTCCTCTCTGCGCAATCTCCTCCTCTTCCTCCCTCCCTGTGCCAGTCCACGCCTCCCCCGGCCCNGCTCCCCCCGCCATCCCCGCGGTGCCGTGGGCGATACCCACCCGGCGGTGAGGTCCTGCTGGACGCTCAGCAACCGCTCCCGCAGCGTCTCCAGCATCTTCCCGGCCTTTCCCGGCAGCGAAGGCCAGCGCCGGAGGGCGGGACGCGGGCGGGCTCGGCTGCGCTCCCGCCTCCGGTGCCACCTCCCCTCAGCCCGCCCCGTCTTTTCCGCCTGTCCGGCCTCCGTGTGCATCCTCGCGGAGCCGGGGGCGCGGGGCTTTGCTGGGGAGAGCCGAGCTCGTCGTTCTGCGTCCCCCCTAGAGCGAGGGTGGAACTGCGCTTAAAGCCCGGGCGGTATCTCGGATAGATCTTGAGCAGCGTGTGCATCCCTGAAGTTGCACCTTTTCAGAGTTTATTTTAAAGACCACAGGAAAGCCTCTTGGCAGGTTGGGACCCTTATCAGAGTGATTTTGACTTCAGCGATGGTAGCGGAGGAGTGACCTCCTTAGAGATACAAAGTTGACCAAGGGACCAGAGCACATCTTTTACGAGGAAGGTGTCAGGGAGCTGGGCTTGTTCAGCCTTGAGAAGAGGCAACTGAGGGGGGCCATATAAATGTTTGTAAGTGTCTGAGGAGAGGGTGCCAAGAGGATGTAACCAGGCTCTTCTCGGTGGTGCTAAGCAGTAGAACAAGAGGCAACAGCCATAAACCGATGCCCAGGAAGTTCCACCAGAATATGAGGAAGAACTTTGCTGCGTGCGTGACCAAGCACTGGAACAGGTTGCCCAGAGAGGTTGTGGTTTCCCTGTTTGGAGATATTCAAGATCCATCTGGCTGCAATCCCATGCCGCGTGCTCTAGCTTGACCCTGCTTGAGCAGGGAGGTTGGAACAGATGACCCACTGTGGTCCATTCTAACCTGACCCGTCCTGTCAACTCAGCAAACCAGGCTCTGTGATAAAATCTTAAAAGTATAGAAAGCAAAACCACTGACTCTCCCTGGTGTTGACAGGTTCTTGGAGCAAGGGATAGATGATAACCTTTCAAAGTCCTTGCAAAGCAGGTAGTTGAATTATGTGTCTATGTGTCCCACCACTATTTCCTTTGGAGACGGCTGGACTTTTATAGATCCTAGTGATTCTTACACACAATGACCTAAAGGAAAAAAGGCTTTTCTTATAAATAGTAAATAATGCAGTGAAAAGTTTTAATTAAATTTATCGCTACTGTCTGGTCAAGTAATAACTGTTAAGAGTCATTCAGCAAATCTTTAGACAGTTTAAGTGAAATCAAGACCTTTTCAGAACAACTGCCCAGTCTTTTTGGATGGTTATATTTACAGTCACAGGAAGAGAGTATCACACTGCCGTGTGTTTTCAGTTAATATTTGAGCAACATGGACCTAGGATTTAGATGTATCTGGGAAATCTTAAGACTTCCATTTAACTGAGACTTCAACTTTTACACAAAGCTGAGATTTCAAAGTCAAAACATTTTATTTGCTAACCAATTAAATTTTGGTTGAAAGTTCCAAAAATAGAAAGAGAAGACCACTGAAATAATTTGTAACAAGGAGAATGTATACGGAGCGGGACAGCTGGATGTGTCATTTGATACTGTGGAAGTATATTCAGGACTGGTTGGAAGTGCTTCGAATCAACTGGAAAACTGACACCATAATCCCAACACAGCTGGTGTGCTTTTAGAAGAGTATATGACCTATAGATTGTTTTTGATTTATCTTATGGAAAAAAAAGGTATTGCTCTGTGGCATAAATACAAATTAAAAGCTAAATGCCTGCTAAAAGAAAAATGGTTGGGTTGATATTCCAAACATTGAAATTTATGTATCTTGCCTTATCTTGGGGTCAGAACAACAACTTTCATGGCAGACTGCATATGAAGTTCTGTAAAAGAATGTATGACATTTAGAAGGTATTTTTCTCATGCTTGACCTAACAACAATATCTGAAAATAGAGACTTCCCACTTGCCTGGATAGTTAACTCCCCAGACTAGAAGGGGAAGGCCTTGAATCAAGTGTTTTCTGATGTATTCACAGACATGCATTACAAATGCTGATAAAAGCTGTGCAATCTGGCCTTATGGAATATATGATGTTACAGGAATTAAAGTGTTCAGAAGACAAGATAGGGGTTTTAACCTTTAATTTTCAGCTTTCCTTTGAGAAATCGTATTAATTTCTTCAGTGTTACATATTTTCAATTTTCTTGTGAATGGTTTTTGTCAGTGGTGGCCCTGCTAATTTGCAGTCAGTAAGCACTTTTAGACTCCATTGCTTCTTTTACAGTTAGAAAAACTATTCATAGACTGCTGTACAGTTTTGTTTCCCATGCATGTGTAGAATTTGGGAGAAGAAATGTGTTGAGATGGTATAAACAGTCACCGTAATTCTAGAAGTACAAGAGTGGAAGAGACTTCTAAAAGCACATGCCCTGCGCAAGGGCTGTGATGAATTATAAATACACTGCATAGAGTTTTGTTTAACTGGTTCTTAGGAATTTAAAATTAAGAAGACTCTGCAAGCTCCTTATCAGGTCCCATGTTTAGCTTGATCTTTTTTTTGTTTCTAGAGTGAATATGCCTGGGTTTTTTTTTCCCTTGTAGTCACTTTCCAAACTTCTTATATGTGTTGGTCTGATCTAGACATTCCCCAAGTTGTCCAGAAAGTGCAGATCTATAGCATTTCCATCACTGAAGCTGAATAGCAGGTCTTCATTTTGAACACAAGTTACATATTTATACTAATTTATTAATAGTTATGTATTATTAATTAATTATTAATTAATTAATAATTAATTTAACAAACAACTCTGAGACAGGAACAGATCCTTCAGGTGTTAATTCAGCACAGTGCCACCTAACATTCTGCCAGGGGCTTTGGGTCAAGTTTTCTAGAGATAAAATTAATGCTAAATAACTTTTTAGTATCAATGACCTGTTCTGCTTGTATAGTAATTAAGTAGTTCACAGGTGGTTATTTCGTATTAATTCTGACCTGAATTTGAGCGAGTTTATTCTTCTGCTTGTCTGATACAAACACATGTAAAATGTTGTGCAAATTTGCTGTAACTGGCTATACTGGTCTGTGTACTGGTACAAAATATGCATAGGCATTCTGTGCTTTGCACCTCTGTAAAAAACAGTGATATAAGTCAGTAGCAATAAGTTTTTAGAACAAAAAGCACAGAAATGTGTATGACTGTATAACCCTTGTGTCAGATGAAGATTTCTTTTCTTTTCTAGATCAGCCTCCCTCAGAGGGCATAAATTAGGCTACATTTCTGTAACAGATTATGCAGCCCAAAGTCATCCCTTTCCGTAATTCCACCTTTTCCTAGGCTTTAGCGACACCCATTAGATTGACTTTAGATTAAGACTGCTCTGAAAGAGTGATACTGCAGACACCAGGCTCATGCCTGTTAAGCTTTTCAGTGAAAGATGATTCTAAATACTTTCCCATTCTGCTGATACGATGTGAAATGTAGTTTGTTTAGGTATCTATCTGGTTTATGTCTTGATCTCTTCTTTTGAGTGTAGTTAAGTTGCTAACCTCCAATACGACATTCTCAAACTGACTAGAAATAATGAACAGGACTCTCAGCCCTTCGGAATCTCTCAGGTTTGTGGCAGAAATTTTTGTACTCTTCTCCTCAAGTCCTGCTGATATTATGGTTTAACAATGTTTATATTTTGGGTACAACTTTAAGACTTTTTGTTTTTAATAGTCTGTAGAATATGACTAAAACTCAACTAGTGGATATTACAGCTCTTCAATTCTATACATATTTTTTTTAGCTAGCTGGTTCTGTACTGATATAAAGCTTAAATATTTTTAGAAATACCTCAGACAAACTTTCATTCTAGAAATCTGCTACTACCATTGTAATTGATAAAGACTTTAATGAAAGTGTGTCTGAAGGTCTGATCCAGCATTATTTGCAGGAGTTCCACTGCATGCTGAAAAGAAAGGTTGGCACCTATGGAAGAGTTTTATGTACCCAAAGCTTCAGCAGGGTTACATTATACCAGTGGAAACTAAATTTAAGTATTACATCATAAGAAATATCTGTCATAGTCTCACTTATCCTGAGGCCTCATTAGCATTTCTAGCAGCTTCTAAGAGCTTCCTTTTTCAAATTATCCTTTATAGCTTTCTAATAGGAGTTAATTTCTGCTTTTACCTGTACTGACTCTGGGGGGGTTTAGCTATGTACTAGTCTCTGCAGCTGACACAAAGGTTTTATGTTATATAAATAGAGAATATCTTTTTATTTCAATAAAGAAAGTTGTGAGGGAGAGGTTGTTTTTTGTTTGCGTGGTTGGGTTTTTAAAATTTTTTTTTCCCTTGAAACTAGCAGGAGAAATGGACAGTAATCATTACCCATCCCGAAGATAACTGGAAGAATAATTTCTGCCCACAAGTAAAATTGTTCTTAATTCAGTTCACACAAGAACAAGCATGGGACTTAATCTCAGGGTTAATATAGGTTCAAAGACCTGATTTAGATGTAACTTTTTAGTGGACTACCTTTTTGACAGCATGAAAGTTAATTGTAATTCTACTTTTCATCCTTTTCTATGAAAAATTTGAAGATTGGCTTAGTCCAAACAAAAAGCTTATATGCATAATACCCTGCCCTAAGATAATGATTAAAACAATGTTGGAATTGGTAGGCCCCCAGATAAGTGTTTTTTGTAGATGAGACTTAACTAGAGTACAAAATAATCAAATCATACGTTGCTTCAGTTTCACTGTTTCTATGAAAGAGACTGGTGGGGGAGGCTATCGTTGTAGTGATAGATAAAAGTAATGGTGAAATTCCTTGGTCCTCATCTCCCAGTCTCCTTACACTGTATCTAGTGAATGAAGACATGATGAATTCCTACCTTTCTGAACTGTAGGGAAAAACTAGGGGTGGAAGGAATCAGTGGCTAAGCAGAATCATGAAGCTTAACAGGAATTAGGATCCTCCTTCTGCAGGATCTTAATTGCTGTTGAAGAGAGGACAAGAGCACATACCTTGGGACGGACAGTTCCAAGGGCTACCTAGGGTTATAACTGACTGGATGTAGTGGCAAAACATGTCGTGATGTGATGGGAGTGACCATCTCGAAATGGCTGCTGTGACTCTCCTTCTTCATCCAGTGAGATGACTGTATTTTCTTCATCTTCAATCACAGCTGTGTGCAGTCATGGTGATGTTGATAAAAATTTTGTTGTCACCACAGAAGCTGCCAGACCCTGAAAACAAGAAAGCAGGATATGGGCTTCTGTTATCTTTCCCCTAATCTCCTTTTCTGCCTTCACTTCATTCCTAGTCTTTAATATTTTGCCCTTTTACTTCCCTAAACAGTCAGTCATGGCTATCCTTTCCTCAGTGCTACTGTTGTCAGTGAGATAAAGACAAAGAAGTTAAACTTGCTGCTATCAGGTGTAATATAGCATGAGATAGTGAGCTCTGGGTGTTTCTCTACCAATGAGCTTGCAAGTGAAAGTTGGGCCTGAAACTGTAATTTCTACTGTTACTTAAATTTTCTGTCATTTTTTGTCTTGTGTGCTTTTGCTATGAAAGTATTGGAATAGGTCTCAGATTACTTAGTTCCTTTTGTCTCTTCCCAAATTAGTTGACTTGACTTTGACATTGCGTAAAAAACTACAAAGCAGGATTTTCTTCTATCAGAAGAACAACTAATAGGAAGGCTACCTCAAAAATGAGGACTTTATCTAAAACTTTTACATTTGGATTCTCTCAGTATCTTGAAACTTCTGTACAATTAAATTCTTCAAATCTAATAGTACAGCAGCTTCCAAAAAGAAAGTGAGGATCATAACTCCAGCTGGTGAATGTAGTGCAGAGTGTGCTGACTTTGAGGAAAGGACAAAACACGCAACGAACCAGCCAGTTCCACTAGAGGGCACGGCTGTGTATAGAAAAGCGAAATAGAGATGTGGTAGTATTTATTTCTCTGCAAGGGCATGTATCTCAGATGAGCAAAATTTTACTGATGATGTATTAAGTACAGTTCATGATGTATTTCATCTCAGAAGGACGCCTTAAAAACCACCACTGGTTTGAGTGGCATCAAGCTCAAGTGTGTAGTGGCCAGCTGATATTTGACATAGTCACAGGGCTGTTCTCATAAGCTCCTTTCTCCCGGTTAAGCTGGGCGGGGAAATCTGTGTTACACTGTTTCACTTTTTATTTTAAGGACTGTGGCGGCAATCTTCTTGAACCAAAGCAGAGGCAAGAGCCTCTAGTGTCCCTGCCTCCTAGCAGAATACTAGTTTATGCCATTTCCAATGACTCTCACACTGGTACTTCTGTGGCAATGATCTGAGGGGCTGCACTTGGTAGCAACTGGCTTAAGAAAACCTACTATAGACTGCACAGCTTATGTAACTAACCTTGACCCTGATGTCAAGGGAATTAAAAAGATGTATTAAGCATGAATGAATGCCGTACAATGGTATTTGGAGTAGTGTTAAGTAGTTACATTGTGTCTGCTATTTTTATTGCACTTGTGAGTAATCTTGCTAGAGTAGGCATTGTATCCTATGATTAGCTGTTCCCACGGCTATAAAGCATAATTGGTTGCTTTGAGGAAAAAGTCGTGTGCTTTCTGTGTCACTGCGGAGCCAGAAGATGCTGGTGTGGCTTTAGGGGCATGCTTACAGGGCATTGGGGTGTGGAAGAACCTTAGCAGAACGTGTGTATTTTGGAGGTGTTCTGGGACGGACCCCCCCTCCATTGCTGTATTCCCAGTCTGCACTAAGCTCTGCTGTAGTCTCTGTGCTGGTGTAAAGAAAGCATAGAAATGCTGATGGCAGAGAAGGGACTGCAAACATGTAGGAAACTGCTGCAAGTGGGAGGGATGTGTCATGAAGCACAAAGGGCTTTTAGTCAAATACAATATGTGTTTCCCCAGTGCTTGCTGCTCTGTTTAAGTTCGTCTGTGTTACTTCCAATTTTCTATTAACGTGACCAATTTCTGTTCCCCTGGATGTCAGAAGCATGGTTTGAGGGAAGTGGAATGATACCCGGACTGAGATTCTTGAAGGACAAGCGTATTTTGTGTCAGTTTTATTGATCAGAGGCAATTAGCTCAGCCAAACCCAATTAGGACACAGTTTTAGTTTTAGGCACACAGACATTAATCACTCATTATCCAAGTGAAGTCTAAAGGGAATTTCAACAGACTAACAGAATAAAATGGCTGTCCCTTTGCTGTTAATGGAGGACTTTTCTAGATTTGTAGTTGGTAATATACTGCTTATTTAACTGACTTACTCTTACATTAAATCTGCTCTTGTTTTTTGCACTTTTTTCCATCAACAAGATCTTAATCATCTGTCATTCTGCACTTTCTGGTGACAAATATCATCCCATGAGTGATTTTAATGGATTTTTTCCCCCTTTATTTTTTTTCCCTTGGTTGCTGCTCTTGCTTAAGGCAATTTTTGTTGAAGCCTTCTGGCTGACTGCCTAGCATTTGGCTAATAACTCTGTGCAATTGTCAACTTCATACTGTTTCAGCGTTTGAAATCAAATTCTCTTTCCTCGTTTTATATGGGTCTGCTGTTTACTAGTTCATTATGCATAGAATCTAATCCACTTGTGCTGTAAGTAGCCTGGAGACAGAGCTGGTTGGGGTTTTTTTTATCATCATGTTGTATTTTATTTATTGAGGATAATTCAGTTTGAATTAAAGGAAATGAAATAGTCAGAATGGTTCTTGTACTTCTGCAGAACTTTCTTATCACAGTACATTTTGTCAGTTTGATTTATTTTATCTGTCTATTTACAGTTGTTGTGACAACCCAGAGTTGCTTTACTAGCTACAGTAAAAGTATCTCATCATCCTGGAAAGTACTCCATATTTCAAATTACATAGCTTCAGGCTGGACGTGAGAATTGCACAGGCGAGTTTTGATTTAAAGTGTTGTCTGCTGGCTCTCTCTCAGTTTTCTTTTCCTTTTTTTTTAGGCACGCTTTTCACTTGAAAAGTAGCTATCATTGCTGAATATCAAGGTCCATTGCATAGACAAATATTGTTCATATGAGAAACATTGAGACGAAGACATCAAATGCTCATATTTAGGTGCCTGAAGTTATGACATGGGCCTTTGAGATCATTAAAAGTGGGATATGCGCATTCTGCAACATCTGAAAATAATAAAATTTTGGTGCCAAATTTAAGCCACTATGTTGCGGCATTCTTACCTGTATAACCCAGCACACAAAATGGAAGAACTGGATTGGACCTGTCTGTTGATGCTATACTTATGTGAGATATAATATTGGCTTCTGTAGAAAGTCTTCATTGTATGGAGTTTCCTGGAATGACACAGTGTGAGGTTAATGTTGTTCAGACCAAGGCTCTGACATGGAATGCATGGGAGGCTTAAAGAGCCTTCAGCAAAATATGTGTACTAAAGTGAGAAAGAGGAAATACATTGCCTTGAGAGATGCATCTGAAACCTTGCCTTTTCCCAGTAGCAGAGTAAGGGAACTAGGTAACATATAAGAATATTATTTTTGTTCTCAGAAGAGTTATAAATGTTATTCATAACTGGAAAGCTGTCCTAGTATGTGTACTTTTCTAAGATAGTCACAGGCCTTCAAATGTATCATACATCCTTTCTATTGGGAAATGACAATAAAAATAAACATAAAGTATTTCCTGCATGGCCTTGCAACTAGGAATTTTACTTCTTTCAGAAATTATTTAAGTTCTTTCAGTGCAGTGTTATCAAACATTGTTTCAGTAATTCATGTATTCGACTTTTAAGTTTTTTTAATGTTAATATTGCTATATTGTTGTTTACAGAGAAATAATATCCATGCCTAGTAGCCAACTATCCAGTTGTTCTCATAGAGCAGTTCTGTGCTACTCAGCATGGTTTTATTGTATACATTCATTGTGTACTCAGGCAGTGTGAGAGGGAGATACAAGAACTCTGAACTGCTCTCAGGTTTTAAATTAAAAACTGGTTTCACTCCAAAGATAGGTATCGAAGATCTAGCTTTAAGTCCAGCTTAAAGTCCTTTGCTTTTCCATCTCCGAATCTCTGTTAGCATCGTAAAATATCAAGTTTTTATTTATTCTTTTCCTAAATATATCCTGCATCCCATACCTTCCACTATGAAATTGTTTTTACTGAGTAAGCAGTAAACTAAGCTAAATGCTGCTGTTCATATTGGCACTGTTTGCACATATTAAAGACTTTGCTCTCATCTACCTTGATGTTGCAAAGTTACCATGTGTGTTTAAACAGTATGTTGAACAGGAAGAAAATATCTTTTATTAATATAACTGCATATGGTGGGTCCTGAGCCAACAATGTGCCCTTGTGGCAAAGGAGGTTAATGGAAGGAACCCTGTACTGCACTAGGAGGATGCACTGGAAGTAGTCACAGCAGGTCAAAGGAGGTGATCTGTCCCCTGTTTTAGCACTGGTAAGGCTACACCTGGACTTCTGTGTCCGGTTCTGGGCTCCCTGGTGCAAGGGAGATATGGGCATAATGGCGACAGTCCAGTGAGAGGCCACAAGGATGACCAGGGAACTGGGGTATCCTTCCAGTGGAGAAGGGCTGAGAGACCTGGGGCTGTTTCACCTAGAAAAGATAAGGTTCATGGAAGACCTTATCAGGTATCAAATACCTGAAGGGAGAGTGAGAAGAGCCAGGATTTTTTCACTGGTGCCCAGTGACAGGACCAAAGACAACAGGCACAAACTGAAACACAGGAGGTTCTCTCTGAACATCAGGAAACACTTTTTCACTTTGAGAGTGACCAAACACTGCCAAAGGTTGTCCAGAGAGGCGTTGGACTCTCCCTCCTTGGAGATACTCAAAAGCCATCTGGACATGGTCCTGGGCAACTGGCTCTAGGTGACCCTGCTTGGGTAGGGAGCTTGGGCCAGATGGACTCCAGGAGCCCCTGCCAAAACCAACCCTTCTGTGATTCACTGATCTCTGTATAATCTTTTTTCTTGGAATACCATATTAAGTTTTCAGTTTATTACTGTTTATTGATTCACTGGTACTTCCTTTTTACTCATACACACAACTTTTGGAAGTAACCTGTACACTGAAGACACAGATCTTTGAAAGCAGAGGTTTCCCTAGATTTTATGGGGAAGGTGGACCTAAAATGGTGATTCTTTGATGCTTGCTGTAATGATTTTGCTGTATTGCTTTAATCAGCCGGTGATATGTTTTTTGCTTCCAATTAATTATCAGTGTCTAGGAGTGATTCAGTAATTCCAAATTAGCTCATTTGCTTCTGAGAGTTCTGAAGATGGTTTCTGAATATCAGTAAATGAGGATTCAAGTATATACAAACATACAAGATTTTAAATATTCAGCAGTTACTTATGGAATTGTTGTATAAGTAGAAATCAGGTCTCATTAAGATTCTCAGCCTTATATATTTATGTTAGTCCAGCAACTCATTTCAGCATGAGGTTCTCTGCTTTTTATTTTTACTAAAAGTCTAAATATGATTAGGAAAAAGAAATGTAATATCCATAATGTTTTATGTATGTAGGTATACCTGTGTGTGCATTTATGACTTCATGTAATGACTGTAATACTTTCATTTTTGCAGTAACAGAGGAAAATATTAGATATATAATTTGTTTCAGACAATTTATTTTTTTACAAAAGTCATTTTATTTTAAATAGACCATTCAGTGTTTTCAAATTGTCAGCTGGGCTGATGAACAGACATCGAAAAATTAAAAGCAATCCAGCTTTTTTTACTAAAATTTAGTGATTCTATTGAGTTCTTATGATTTGAGTTTACATGCAGGTATTGGTGATGCCATTAGTCCGTTCTGTCATTACCAGAATAAGAATACATCACCTTCATTCTCCTGTTAGAAAGTGCTTTTCAACAGCTCTCACTTTACCTTTCCTTGGTACTATAGAAGAGAACAACCTGGTTTGCATGCTATTCAAAAATGAAACATAGGCATAAAATGCATTTTATTATAAATATACCATCACTTAAAGAAATACAGACTAAAAGGCAGAATCCATATGTCTTTTGCATAAGAGATTCATACATTCATTCATTCAAGGCAAAATCTGCAATTTTAAGTTACCAAAGTTGAGTTGTTCTTTGAACAGTGGAACTAATGAAGTTTTTAAAACTATTTTTGTCTCCCACATTCCTTAGTTCATCCCATTCTCAGTGCTCAAGTACTTCTTCCAGCTCCTTCTCATGTCTTTTGCCAGTTTGGCTGAGAATATGGCACCATATGCCGCTGCTGAAATAAGTGTGTGCCGATTGCCTGTTCATTATATCCATGGTGATTGGCCAACTGGCTGAACTGCAACTGGCTTTTCCTTAGTGGGAGCACTAATTTCGATCCATCTCCAGCAATCAGTTTTTACAAAATGTATGGGAATTTGCTGTCTTTGAGAACTGTGTATCTCTCTGGAGTTTGAAATGTTCCATGGACTCACAGGTGTAGGAAGGGGAGGCCTTGCAGCACAGTGCCTTGTGATCTTCACTTCCTTGGGAAGACAAGTCCAAAGTTACTGTCCCATAATACTCGCATCTCAGAAAAAAAGAATCTCACAGTCCATTAAAGTTAATAAAATTATCAGAACTCTTAGATCTAGCTGAAATTACTCAAAGCAACAGAATGTCTTTTAATTTTGTAGTGTCATTAGAGGGAGAACCATTTGCAGGGTTTTAATACCTATTGAAGTTAGTGAGGTTACATGAGTGTAACTTCATGGAATATTTTAAAGTTTTAAAAGTTTTTAAATACTATTATGCTGTCTCTTCCAGAACAAGTGAAAGATGAATCCTGATGCAGGAAAGCAAAATGCTCAGGTTATAAAATGGCAGATATATCTCTACAAGGACTTTGGCAGTCTCATGAGGTTAAAAACATAGGTGGTGGATGGTCAGATCCACTGATATACAGGCACGAGGCAGACTCCCATTTTTCTGAACAGAATCCTTTTCTTTAAGGACACCATGTCCTGAAGTGTCAAAGCAGTACACATTTTTGTCTAAGGCCAGCTTGTATCTAGGGAGCCTTTATGCTGCCTGTAAGGCAGGATTATTATTTTCACAGTACAGCATCTGTGTTAAGTGATTTCAAGGCGCCTAGATTCCAGACATTGCAGAAGGATTTCTCACTGCCTCAGTGACCTGGAAGTCCAAAGCTCACAGGCTTCAGACATGGAAGTCCTCCTCATCTTCCCTGGAGCATGAGAGCTGTCAACAGAAATTCATCAGCCTGCAGAGTCTGACAGGTGAACAAGGTTCCTGCTGAGCAATTTCAGTGAATAGACGCATTCTTCCATCAATTATCTTCTGTCAAATTGGCATTTATCATTTGAAACCTGTTTTTCAAGAATTTTTCCAGCCAGCTCTTGCAAAGAGAAAGAGTGGAGTTGAATATTAATATTCCTTAATTTTCTTATTTGTCATGGTGCCTGCTTTTAAGAAATGAATTTTTCATTTTCTCCTTTTCATAAAGCTTACAGCTTGGTTAAGTTCATTCCATTTATCAAAATGTTAAAAGTTATTTGATATAAGAAACAATACTCTCAAATGAACAAAATTACTTTATTGCCTATAAACTGTAGTAGTTATCTGTGGCATACTGAAACAGGACTCCCTGTTGATAATGGGATAATTATGCTTTGTCTTGCATAAAGACTGCTTTCATCAAAGCAATCTTGAGTTTAAGGTGCAGTAACTATAACGAAAGCTTTTCAGAAATACATTGGAGCTGAAGTAACAGATTCCTGCTGATTTTTGGATTAAAGAGGTTTCATTATGTGTTTCTGTGGTAGGTTAATTGTAGCTAAGGACCAAATTTCTACCCAGATTCTTTCTTACTCCCCACTCTTCAGCAGGAGAGAGGGAGAAAATAAGAAGGGCAACAGGCACGGGAAAGTTCATGGGTCAAGATAAAGACAGGAAGATTACTTACCATTTACTGTTAAAGGCAAAATAGACTTGGTGAAAATTAATTTAATTTATTCCCAATTAAAATTTGGGTAGTGAGAAAGAAATGTTACACCACCTTTCCTCCCCCTTTTCCCATGCTGAGCTTCACTCCCTTATACCAAACTCCTCTGCCCTGTCCTGTAGGGGCACAGGTGAGGATGGGTGTGTGCATTACAGTCAGTATACAGTTATTTTCTCTTTGCCATTCATCAAATCACAGAATCATAGAGTTTGTGTTAAAAGGGACCTTTAGAGGTCATCTAGTCCAATTCCCATGCAATGAACAGGGACATCTTCAACTAGATCAAATTGCTCAGAGCCCCATCCAACCTGACCTTGAATATTTCCACCTCTCTGGACAGCCTGTTTGACAGTCTCACCACCCTCACAGTAAAGAATTTCTTCTGTGTACCGAATCTAAAGCTCTATTTAAAATCATTACCTTTTGTACTATCCAAACAGGCCCTGCTAAAAAATTTACACCAAGTACAGTTTCTTATTCTTTTCCTTCCTCTAATACTAAAATACTGGTAATTGAACAGTATGTAAGAATAGTAACTGTATCAGAATAATTTCAGTGTTATACAGGGTATTGGCAAGATAAAGTTTTTACCGTTAAAAGTAGACACTCAAAACTGACATAAAGAGAACTTCCAGTTCCAGTTCTCTCTTTCTCTGTGGAAAAAGACTTCGTGTGAGATTTCTTTTTAAAAATGGAACCCAAGAACATGCTGTGAAGGTTCCCAGCTCTACCAGTTCATTTCTTTAGGAAGTTTAAAACCAACTGATTAGTCACTATGTAAGTGATCCCTTTCCATCCTACAGACTCAAAGAATTCTTTGAAGAGTTCAGGAGATTACATTCTCACAGTCACAGTTATAGCTGTCTTCAAGGAGAACTGTGGTAGTGAAAACCCATCAGACCAGTGCCTGCTTCTCACAGATTTGATAAACTGTACTTGCTCCCCCAACCCACTCTGCTGCATGACACTGGTCATATCCTGGTTTTGTACATGCAGTGGGAGCTTATGTTCTTCCAAACCTCCCAGCTTACTACAGGTTGCAGGAAAAGGCTGTGGCCTTTCTGGGCCCAGATGAGTTGTTCAATGTGCCGTTGCAGTGGTGGCACCCAAAAAAAAAGCCACATGCTTAGGCCACCCAGGCCACCGCATATCATAATTGACATTGCAACTGTTCTGCTTAACACAAAAAAGAACAGCTGAAAAGGAACTTGAGGCCAGATAGATGGTGATTAACTAAACCTAAACTTTCTATCTAAATGAAGAAACAATCTCACTGACATCCAAAACTAAATTATTCCCTCTTCTTTTGAAAAACGTGCAATTTGTAATGCCTATTTTGAATGAAATTCGTCTTTGTTAATAAGATCTATAATTATAAAGCAGGAAGGCATAACGAGATTGGCTGATTATAATGCAGGGAGCACAGATGAGTGTTTCTAATTCCCCAGAGGATGAATCTCTGGTGATGGTGGTAGCATGCTTAGAACTGCTAAACTCCTGCTTCTAAACATCTTTATTTTGAAAGAATTGTATTTTGAGAGATTAAATTAGTTTGGAATGCTCAGCAGCTTTTATTGTAGCTGCTGGTTGCTTTCTTTTTGGTCTTGATTTCTGTCTCTAGCAGAAGTATCGAAATCTAGTGTTGGGGGTTAGATTTTCTTTTTTTTCTTTCCTTTTGTATAGGATTTTTTCCCAATTGAGTTGTTAAGTACTGGATACTTAAGAAAAACAAAGAACTGTGGCCAAGCCCTGGAGGAGAGGGGCTGATAAAGGGCAGGGGTGGGGACAGCATAAGTACTGGATACTTAAGGAAAAACAAAGGATTGTGGCCAAGCCCCAGAGGAGAGGGGCGGATAAAAGGCAGCATAAGGAGAACTGAAGCTGGGCTTCGGAGGGGAACAGGAGAAGCTGCTCTGCCTTTTTGGGGGAGAGAAGAGTCTCTGCTGCTGCTGGACCCTTTTCACGTGGAGCTGTTTCTTCTGCCGAGCCGGGCTGCTGCCCCTGCCCTGCCCTCCGTGGCTCCATCGGCACTGCTCTGGGTTTCACTGCGCTGCAGCCCCGCTCCCCCTGCCTACCGAGACATCCTACTGTCCCAGTTTGCTGTTTTCCAAGAGTCCTGCTGAGGCACCGGGATCGACAGCGTTCCTGAAGCAAAACCGGCCTGTCCTCCACCCCTTCCCCTCCTGGCCGTGCCCCGTGTCTGCTGAAGCTCGCGCCACAGCGCCCCCTGCCAGCTGTGACCATCACTGCACCCAAGGGGAAAGCACCTGCAGGCCCAGAGAGGGCTGGGACCGGGTTCTTGTTTCTGTTTTGTTGTTAATGCCATAAGTGTTGGTTTTTTTGTTCACTTTACTATAAATAGTAGTAAAGAACTGTTATTCCTATTCCTATATCCTTGCCTGAAAGCCCCTTAATTTCAAAATTACAATAATTAGGAGGGAAGGGGTTCACATTCTCCATTCCAAGGGAGGCTCCTGCCTTCCTCAGCACATACTTGTCCTTCAAAGCAGGACATCTAGTAGCAGAGACACTCGGTAGAATATCTGTGGTACAACTGCACTCCTATGGCTGCAATCTCTGGACCAAATCCTGCATGTATTTAATGCTGCCACTATTTAGATTTGTTTCAATATGGTGCTTTATGTGAATAAGAAAGGAATTGCTACATCTCCTGGTAAGGTGTGACCTTAAGCAAATTTTTCATTTCTCCCTGTCTTAGTATCTTGATATGTGAAACTGAGATTATGTTACAGGTCTTCCGTCTCTTTCACTTAGGATTCCTAGAATGCATCCCAGGTGCTTTGAGTTGAAGATTGGGATAAAGAGCACCATCTTTTACAGTGGATGTTTTCCTCAGCTCTGAACTGACATCTAGCTAATGGGAAGCTGGCAACATACTTCTCTCACCCTGCTCCTTAAGGTAGATACCCCTAGCAAATTCTCTTCCTGCCCGTCTCCTTAGCAACATTCTAACATTCAAATGAGAATGTGGTATCTATAGCTTATCTAAGGGTTGCTGTCTTTCTTATTCTAAGCACTGCCTAATTTATTCTCCCTTCCTCCTTATTGCTGCGTGGAGGCCTTTGCATTTTAATGTTAAAAAAAGTTGTCCATGGAGTTTTGAAGGGCTGACTGGTACAATGACGAACTAAAACAGATGGCTGTACTTGCTTAGTGGAAGATGCCAAGCACACAGCATGTAAAACTTCATGATCAGTGGACTTCTCAGTAAGCAGAATTTGGAAAGACTGTCAGCCCCAGGTTGGGGAGAGGTTAATGATATCAGATTCCGCAAGGTAAGATTGTGTCTCAGGGCAGCAGATCAAAGAAATCAGAAATATAATGTATTTATCTGTCACCACCTGCTAAAGTTAAGACTCCTCAGGTAGCTTCAAGAAAGCAGCCTCAAAGCAAGCAAACTCAGGAACTGGTAGAAAATGAAAGAGAATATCTGAGACATTGCCTCTCTCCATTCAAAAGGCACAGGGTAAAGTGCTTTCCTCTCCCAAATATGTCATCATTATTAATGCCTATTTCAGGCTTACCTAGAAACAGAAGCAAGACAAAGTTAAAAGGATAAAAACTGATATATTTGATGAAGGGCCTTCAGGTACATTAAGGGCAGATGAAGCCTCTCCGAGGGGCCAAAAGGGACAATGTCCCCAAAAGGGACAATGGTCACGAGTTTTTCAGACAGATATAGGTTTGGTCTATTTGCATATCAGGGGTTAATTCTCCAATTACAGCTTCAGGTAATGAAGTCATATTCCCCTAGTTTGCTGCCCCCCGATTCACTTTTGTTTATACTTTTTGAGGCCTGAGGCAGAGGGTGTCCTTGGGTCTCAGGCCTGGAAGGATCCTTTTGTCTGACCAAAATGTGAAGAGAGTTAACGAACACTCTCTGTGGAGTTCAGAGTTGTACACTACTGCAGTACAGGATCTGAAAAATAAAAAAGCTATGGCTGTGATTCCTGTGGGGTTAGCAGGTAGATACTGAACAATCAATTAGTGTGGACAGTTCAGAGCAGGGCCACACCATCAGACATCGCACAAAGGTGACTCAGTAGACAGTAGCTGATGATCCCACACTTTAAACAAAAACCAAAAAGAACGGATGATAAAGAAGTAGTACATTTACTAGAAGCCAAGGTGTGGCTGCAGATGACATGGCAGTTTTACAATACAAAGAGAATTTTTCAATTAAACATCCAGGTTAGGTTATCCTAGAAGGATTGTAAGAAGGAAGATGAGAGCAAAGAGAGAGAACAAGTTTAGGAGCGGGGAGGGAAATACAAAGTGTGTGAATTAAGGACATTACAAAGAAAGAGTCTTCTTCAAACCATTCAGCAGTATACAGGAATAACAATATCCAGAGCAGAACCTCTAGTGAAAAATATGACTTTTGAAATTCCCTACTGCCGCATCTCCTGAGATTCCAGCTGAGGAGGAACCTGTACTGCTAAACATGAGAGAGGATAGGATCCAGAAAAGAGAACATGACCATGATCCAGGTGTTAATGCCTTCATAAAACAGAACAAAAGGAATGGTTCAGTTCCATAAACAATTAGAGGAATAAGAAGGAAAATAATATAAAACATACTTTCTGTTTCATATAAGATTAATAGAGAGATAAAAAGTTCACAAGGTGATTACCCTTCTTTTTAGTCCCATGGAGAGGCAGAGGCTGCAGTCTGATTGCATTTCTGACTACAGTCATAGAATCCTACAGTATTCTGAGTTGGAAGAGACTTACAAGGATCAGCGAAGTCCAACTCCTGGATTACAAACTTGAAAATCCACAGACATAGAGTAAACAATAGGTACAGACAAAATAAACACTGTTAAACTAGGAGAAGACCTGAAAAAGAACTTCATCTGGGGATTGGAAGACCATCTAAATAAATGTTTATTATTTCTTTGTATGATACATCCTTTTTGAACTCATGAGTGAGCATGATTTAAAGACAGGTATAGCAGTGTTTCAAAATCTTGGCCATTATATTGAGAGGGTAATCTTCACAGAGAGTTTGCCAACTTGAAATTTAGAAGAACATGTGCAGGTTTGGCTAGTACACTTTTCTTCACACATCATTGTAAATAGTGCTCTTTAGCCTCCGGTGTTCTGTATCAGGTATTTTTTTTTTCTCCTTACTTTATTGGAGTCACAGAGTGAGAGCAACTAGCAAGGGTAAACAGAAAATTGCACTCCAAATTTCATAAAATTAAGTGTCCCAGAAGCTGTGAACACTTTCTCTTTTAATTTTACCCACATGATTACTTTTAGAAAGTTCAAAGGATCTATTTTTACATGAATGAGCAAGGCAATGATTAGCCTTTTAATATAGAGTTTATTCGATCTCGTGTTTTCAGTCATTTTTCCCAACTCCCAAAAACCAATAATCTTTTTTCAAATTTCTGTGGAGGCATGGATACCATCCACTTGTTTAATCTAGACTACTAATGTTTTGCCCTACCCTGGAGCAATTGTAAAGCAAAATAGTTTTAGAAACCTATTGTAAATTGGACGCTATCATTTAATAGCAACAGAAAAAAGCAAGAAAAAATCAACAAAAGTTTAAAATATCTGAAATTACTGTGATTTTAGGAGTTTTAAGATGACAGCAGGGTATATTCTAACATGCAAAGGTGGGAATTGGGTCTCTTTCTCTTGCAAAATTTCATCGTCCCTTAGAGATTTATTTTGAAAAAGGAACAGCGAATCAAATTCATGGAAATACTTCAGCATTTGTGGTGTTTCACTGGACCTGTGAGCTGCAATGCAGAATTCCAAGTTGTGTACGTTTACATGGCAGTGAGAGAACTGAGCCAAGCTGAAAATAATTCCTTGGATCTTAGTCCTTGCAAAACAGAAGGACTAGAAATATTACAACCTACTGAACTCTTTGACAAAGAGATTAGAAATACAATGTCCTGCTGAATTGTCTTGCAAAGAGACTACAACAGTAACGATCAGGAAGAAGAGCTTTAAACAAAATGCTAAAATAGTGAAACACCTTTCCTGCACAGCACAGCATGAGGCTGAAGTGCCTGATCTGGATCTGAGCAGCTGCTGTGTTCTCCTAGGGTATAGGCAGAGAAAAACAGTCCAGGAATATTCCTGGAGTGCATTGGCCTGAGTGGCACTGGGCATTCAGAAGGTTCTAATGTGGTTACTTTAGCCTCTGAGTTGGTTCTCTCTCTATGCCATAACATTACATTGTGTGCACACAAATCCTAAGGAAAGCAGTTTTTCTACAGTGTAATTTCTTTTGAGGGAAGTAGTAAGAACATCAAGTCGATCAAGTTGATTTTACTTCAAGTGTTGGCCAAGTCAATGTTTGTGTTTCAATTTAATTGCTAAGTTCCATTGGATGAAGCTAAAATAATGAGGACACAGGCTTGTTCTAGGGGAAAAATATCTTTTTCTCATTCTACTAAAAACACATATGCTATTTCTAAAAGCTTTTAGAATTTAATACTTATAAAGTTATTCTACTCTTTGCAAAGTTCAGAAGTTTCAGGGTTGCTTTATATGTTTAACACTATTTTGAGCTAAGTCAGGTTTTTGCTTTTTGGTGATTCATGTACCAAAGAAATGACTTCTGGGTGTCTTCGCACCAGTGGACTGATTGTGACACAAAGCAGTATTATAGCTGCTTTGGAGAAAATGATATTACTACTGAGAGTGTATTAGGGATACCTTCCTTTTATTTTATCTACCTCTTCTTCCCTACCTCAGTCTTGAATCCAGGGTTTTTTTCAATAATTGTGTCCTGGTTTTAATTACTTTCTTTCTAGAAAGTGCATTCATTTATCCAGGTTTCATCACTAGAAGCAGTTGTCAAACCTGATATTGAAGCCTTTAACACCAAAGCTTCTGTGTGTCTTCAAAACTGCAAGGTGTTTGACATAAAAGGAGGAAGGGAAATAATAGCACATCTTTTAGAGAGGAGTAAATACAAAGAAGTCTGCCCATGGTAGAGTCAGTCTGGGAAGTGATGTTGGATTGCTTTGGTACTTCTAAGTCTCCCGTTTCCTGTCTATTTCACCAGCCTTTCGGTCAACTATTGGAGTTGGGGAAAGTATGGGCAAAATTCTTGAAACAAAACCAGCATCACTGGAAAAAATGGTTCAAATCTCCTAAAAGGATTCTTTAGACAAGAGAATTTCTGTTGGTGGAAGCTCATGAATGCACACAGTGATTTTTAAAGAATAGCAGCTCCACTGATTGAGCTAAATCATGTTATGTTAATATCCATATTACTAGGGATAGACTACTACATCCAAAGCCTGAAAGTGTTCACTTAGAACTGATTATTCTCCCTTTTACAAGAAAAATGCATTTCTTTTGTAATAAGATACAAATCCTGATTTCCATGGGTTTATTCCATCTTTTGTTTTGTTACAGTTTACAAAATTGTCCAGATTTTCTTATAGATTAAGATTCCATGCATCATTTTCTGCATAAGTTGATTCCACTCAGCTGGCTTTGACTCTGTGTCAAAATTTTCTGACAAAATATTACATGTCAAAGAGCTTTGAAAAGTCAAGAGACTAAAGATGTTTTGTAATCTCTTCACGTGTGTAAAAAGTATTTGATTAAATCAAATAGAGCTAGTTTTTAAAATTCTTCCTAGCCCAAGTAAAAGTTTCACCATCTGTTACAGCTTCACAAAATTCTCATAAAATATCCATGATGACAAATCACTTCATATACATAATGGACTTGTGATTTCTTTTGCTGAACTTGTATTTTTAGAGATCCTAAATGAATTACTAAGCTTGCTACAAAATAAAGTGGTACTGAAATGTAAATTCAAAAAAGCCAGTTAGGTGTACCTTCTAATGAGTGACATTAGTCTTTAAAATGCAGTACAGTGAACACTACAATTTTTTAAATGACTTCCCCTCTGTAGGGGCTTATTAACTAATTATATATTAATATTAGCAGGATGATCAAGTTTTATGTAGCTTTCTAACTTCCTGAAGATACATTTGATTGACATAATTGGGCTTTTGGTTACAGAACAGCATCTGCTTCCCATCTCAATTATATCAGTGTAAATCCAGAGAAATGTATGTTTTTTCTGTTTAGACACTTGCCTGTGAAAATGTTCCATAATCTAGAAGAAATTTAATGTTTTATTTTAGTCCAGAACGAGTAAGAGCTTTTACTACTATTATTATGTGAAAGATACCTCTTGTTAAAAGGTAATAGGCAAACAAAAAGAGAAATGGACAAAAATGTCATTGGCTTTTGGGAGGTGTAAAATACTGTATGAAATATTATACAGGAGTAGAATGGGGATGAAGGTATGGGGTAAAACACAGCTACAACTTTCTTTTCCAAGTTCTTTTATCAGGGTCTGTACACTGAAGCAGTGTTTTACTGTAATTCTACCTTTCTTTTCCCTCATTGCAGCTCATAATTTTAGGAATGAGATCAGTCTGGCAAGAATGCGTATTTACCATGAAGCAAAAAATGGATATGGAATAGAATGCATTATCAACATCGGCAATTTTGTTAGCTGACTTCCTACATCAGTCCTTGGAGAACACCTTTACAAGAATTAGTCCTGTGTCCGGATGTTGTTGCATTTTAATTCAGTTTAACATGCCAATTCAAATGCCCTTTAACAACACTTTAAGAAGTACTGTATTTATAATGCAGTTTGCTCTCTTTGAGGTTTTCCCTACATATAATAATTTGATACATTTTCTGAAGGCTGCATTTATTTCAGAAACTAAAAAATGGCTGCAATCTTGCATTTATTTTTGGAAAAGTACTTGTTTGATGATTTCATAAAAGGCATTTCTCCTGCCAGAGGCAGGCAAAGTTTATGCAAATGATAATTTGAATGCTGGCTGTGATTTAATAACAGGGGGATGGTCTCAACTTAGAATGAAATAACTGGAAGGCATTAGTAATATAACAATCTACAAAAAAGAAATGCCAGTTATTACTGTGTTCTTGCCTGAAGGAATTAAATGTGGTTAATATTTTATAGATAGAATTACTCTTTATTCTGCCCATCATAATTGGAAAACACAAACAAATCTCAGTAATCTAACAATTATAGTTTTAAATTGATAACCTGGTTTTGGCTTTGGGTTCTATAAAATGCTTCCCACCTAGTGTACAATCATTTTAAGACACTGTATGTCTGACTGCCTGTCTCAAGACAGTCCTTCTGAGTCACCATAAAATGAAGGAAAAGCCAACTGTCAACATACAAGCCTTTACTAGTGCCTGCTAGGGCAGCTTTTTCCAAGTTTGGCTTTGTGCTTGCGGGGGAAGATATGGATGTGTTTTCCCTACAGCTGTGGAATTGTATTAATGACCCAGTTCTGAAGTTCTCTTTAGGTGTCAATGACAAGAGCAAAATTTTGCCCTAAAACTAGACAAAATCTTCCTCACTTTGTCAAGTGTCAAAAGTTAGATGTTAAAATGCAGTTAGCTGAACTGCCAGAATAACCAGAAATTACTTATCTATGCCAGAAAACTTATTTTAAAGTCTATCTAATGTTTTTGGCTTTCTTTCCTTAAAATCAGCACAAAATAAAGTTTCTGCAAATACCCACTCTGTTTAACAACAAGATCAAGGCAAGAATTGATTAAGAATAATTAGGCAAACCTAAGGCATAGTAGAGACACATGTTCACCAATTAGAAAATGAACTTTTAAGTCAGGCATTGGGTATCTGCTTGCTGACAAGAATGGAGAGATCTCATAAATGCATAACTGATAATCTCTGTAGCATCACAAAGTATCACCATGTTACTATGCTCAAACATCACATGGTAGTGTGTATCCCTGAAGGATATTAGCTATATATTTTTCTAAACTAAGTGGCACAATATAATATCACACCTCCTTCCAGAGAGAAAAGTGGCATTAAAGTGGACTGCTTTATTGAGAGGTAATTACTCAGTAGTTGTTTCTGGTTCTGGCTTGAATGCTCCATTTGGTCTGATAATTTTCTGGCCTTATCAACAAAAAGGCAGAACTACAAAACTTTCCCACATTGTCTGGGATTAATGGAGATGAAACCCAAATCCTGTCTATGCTTTCTGGGTCAAATTTGAGTTTGTACATAAGGATTGCAAGTTATTCCAGCCACCAGTGAGCCTTGGCCCTTGGAACCAGGTTACAGATAAACCAGATGCACATACTGCAGGGTGTTAAGTCTCACCATCCACCACTTGGCTGCTTAGATCTGCTCCTGCTGCACCTCACTGTTTGCTAATGTGTTGTGTTTTAGCCTCTTCATACCAGATTCGTGAAGAAAAGGGCTTATGAGCAGCAGTGTAGTGGCAAAACTGCAGCCATGTGTTGTAAGGTGGGCAGTGCAGTAACAGCTTCCCAGTATTACATTGCCAGTGGAACTCTATCAAAAAAACATCAGCTGGCTGAAGGGCATGCAAAAACAGGACTGCATTGTTTTCCAGTTTGGTCCATTTGTTCCTAGATGCTGTTTTTGTCAATTACGACATGGATTGTTTTGTCCAGATGCAGGTTCTTCTATTATTTTCTGTGATCAGCAGTTCATTGAACCCTTTTGTCATGGCGACAGATTGTGTTGTGAAGTTCTTTTAGGGTAATATCACAATCATCTTGCCATATGAGCTCCCTCTGATGCTGTGCTTGCTTGTATCCTAAATGCCCACACATAATAGCCTTTTCCTGCTGGCTGTAATAAGAAACTGCCTTGTTATAAGACATTGCACTAGTTTTTTTCATGTCATCAGCTTTACTCCCTTTTCCACACACCCAGCATAAAATACTGTGTTTATTTTTTTTAAGTATGTGTCTGTAGAATTCTCTGGGGTTTTTTTCCCCCTCAGAAAGGGGGGACTAACATCTGCAGCAATAAAATTTCCAGAATCTTGTGGGTCTTATCTTCAGTATAATTTGTTTACCATGTAACGTAAATAGTGTTCCTGATACACTTGCAGGAATCTGAGCATGCATTTCTACGTTCATTTTAGGGGAGCCAAGAGCATAGCTCCAAAGTTTCAATATAATTTAGATTCAGGTTTTATGTGACTGATTTTTCTTTCAACTGAGGTACTTCTAATTTCACAGAGCAGAGAATCAGGCCTTGAAGCTAGGGACTGCCTCCAAATACAACTGCTTTATATTGTAGAAACCATAAAAGATACATAGTAAATACTGCAGCAAAGTGCTGAAGTTTAAGGACAGAACTGCAATGCAGAATAAGCCTTTTTATGTGTTTTTTACTTTACCTCTAATTTTTTGTTTGTGACAGAACAATTGTTGTGTTTTCAGTTAATATGATCTAAAAAGTGTCTCTCTTGACCAAAATGTGTACTGCTCTTCTTAATTGCGTAGACAGTATCTGTGGCCTATCTCACTTGCATTAGCAGATTGCATGGTAGTGGGTTATCTTTCATTTATGTCAACTTACACCACTCTGACAGTGTTAGGGGTCTAAGATAATTTAAACACATGTATAAATATTTGAGTATTCAAATTCTGATCTGTGCAGGTGTAGTAACTCTTGTGCATATAAATTAGCTGTAGTAATACGCTTTGTTGATGTCATCACCATGGCCTATTAAATAAGACCTTACATGTCTTCCGATAAAGAAATTGTCTTGTTTTGTTCTTAAAAGAAAGGAGCAGTGGAGAAATATCTACATCTAATTTTCCCTGATCTATTCTCTAACCACTGTTTTGATTCCTTGATATCATTGTTTCTCTACATCAGTTTTTTTCATAGTCTAGCACATGAACTTTCTGCTGCTGATAAGAAAGCATTGGGACTGCACTGGCCATTTCACAGTCAGGTGATTGATTATCACTGTCAAGAAGTCTGGGAGAAATGGCATCTTGTATAGAAAGGAGTATCCAGTCTGTGTTACGTGATATACAGGAATGTCTTTCAGAAATTCTTCTCTTTCTCAGCAATACAGAATGGTCTTTAAGAGTCATGTACTTGCATGCTGTGAATGTACCGGTTTCCATTGGTAAGGTCACCAGTGGTTACTCATGGCAGCTTTTGGCCACTTTGCTGACACCTCAGTCAGAGCTTGAGTTATGTCCTCTCTTACCTCCTCTTCCCAGTGTCCTGTATTTGTCCTGTGAGTGAAGGCTACTCCAGGCACCTTTCACATCCTCCCTGCTCAGAACTGGGATCACCTGGCTTCTCCAGTACTACTCTCCCTTGGTCATTCCCGATATTTTCCCTTATGCATCATCCCTTAGAAGCCAGTTTCCCCACCTGTTTTCTCTGACCTATCTAAACCATGAAGCAAACCACATGCACATCCCTGCAGTCAGTGCAGTTTCCTAAGGGTAAGACCTATTTCATCCTAATGACTTCAGCAAGTGTATTTCAAAGTGCTTTCGAAGGAAATTCTTAATTCTGACTTGAAGTTTGGTCTCATACAATGAGTTATCTCAGGCATCTTCCTATCCTACACACAGTATGTGTGTGGATATATGTTGTGGCAGAAACATGCTCCTGCAGTAACTTCCGGGAATTAGATGTCACACATGAAGCTGTCCAGCACTCAGCAGCTATGTCGGTATCCTGTATGTCAAAAGATTTAATGGGCAGTTATCAGCAGCCTGTTACTGTCAGTGACAATCTACTGTTAAACAAGAAGTTTGTTATGATGAAAGCATCCCCTGGGAATTTGTATTTGGGGACTGGTACTTAGCCAAACCAGTCACATCTGTTATTGTTTGTTGCAATGCTAGGTGTCTCTGTAAAGCAACATAACTTAAGATGAAATATAGTAACCTAGTGAAACTCCAGCAGTATTTGTTTTTCAACAAATTCTTGCACATTAGGATTAGAAGTAACATGTCAAAATATGTAATGTTCTGAAACCACATTGTCAATTTATTGATAAAGCTAATGATAAAGCAAATGTGCTTTGCTGTAATGATAGTACACACGGAAACTGAAATAATTTAGAAGCTGGAAGTCTTCTCATAATAAAGAGTCTTATGGTGTGAGTGAACATCATCTGGGTAGACAAAGCTAGTACCAGCCTTTCCTGGTGAGAGATAAATATGTAATCTCAGAATGGTTAAGATCAGGGAAATCTGGTCCAGCATCCCCACTCAAGCAGGGCTATGTAGAGCCTCTTGCACAGAACCATGTCCTTGTGGCTTTTGAATATCTCCAAGGAGGGAGAGCCCACAACTTCCCTGACAGCCTGTGCCAGTTTCTAGCACGTGGTGGGGAGTGTCACAACAGGGGTAAGATGCAAGAAAAGAAAGTATTTTAAATACTTACAAAAACACCCTTAACTCTGTGGAAGCTGTTCCAATTGCTTGCTTGAAACACAGGAGAAAATGTCTCTTTTTAAAATAATGGTTTTTGTATCTTTGACATGTAACTTTTCCACTGTGGAGATGGTACCACATTAAACCTCAGTCCTACCAGATGAGCCTTATTGCTGCAAAACCATTGCTTGTCATTGATGGGGAAGTATTTTATTCTAGCTGCAATGTGTTTCCATTTTTTCTACCTGTGAAAATGCCTTTTGTGCCTTTTGAAGATTTTTGTATACCCTCACAGGGAATATTCTTTGGGCAAACCTGTTAAATTTAACAGTAATCTGATCAATAGGAAAATTGCAACAACTGCACTGGGACAAAAATAATTGTTTTATAAAGAAAGAAAAATTATTTTTTTTTTAGGTATGTCCATGAAGCTTTATTCAGCAAATCAGTCGATAATATTTGTGTTTCTTCCCAGTACATCAAAACCTCCCTTTCTTCCATCTTCCCAGGTAACTGCAGGAAAATAGGCACCTCTGCAAAAGAGGCCAAATACACATCCTTGTTGTTGGTGTAGTTTCCTAAGGGTACGACCCATTTCATCCTAATGACTTCAGCAAGTGATTTCTGCTAAAGAACTGGAAAATGTTCTTTCCTCTCAACTAGCAGAACAGAATGACACTTTCTGATGTCTATAATTCCAGCTGCTCTCATCACCAATCCACTTAGAAAAGGAATCCTGCATCTGTGATGGTGGATTAAACCCTTTTGTCTCTGCCATGACTTTGAGGAGGACTTGTGCAGTTACAAATGCCACGCTACTTACACAACTTTGCTGGAAGGGACCTCTGTTCCTAAACAGCCTTATTTGCCATTTTGGTTTTGGAGTGAAACCCAGTAAATCACAGCAGCTGCTGTAGAGTGAATACAGATTATTGACATTACCAGGTATTTGAAAGGTCTTTTTTTTTCCCCAGAAGATGTGAAGAATTTGGGGAATTTTTATTATTTATTTACCGCAGAGTATATTTCAGCACTGGTTCAGAAAAAGTGTATCAGGCATACCTGTACATGTGGGCTTCTGCCCCTGGCTTGCTTGTGAAATAAATCATACCATCTTATTTCTGTGTCTCAATTTTTCTGCTCTCTGTGGATCATTTATATAATGCTATGGTGTTTGACATGAATAGCCATTTTCCTTCTCCTCTTAAATTGAGGTTAACAGTACTAGCATTTATGCTGTAAATTATAGTCCCTTCTGTAGCATTTTTGTGTGCCTAGAACAGATGGGAGCTTGCTTTCAAAACTCTTACAAATTGTTTACATTATGTTTCCATCCCTTTATCTCAGTAACTGTAGTACTTCCAGAATTTCATTTTTGTGTTGCAGACTGTTTCCACCCCTTCTCTCTCTGTTTCTGAGAAATTGTTAGGCTGAGATGAGTAGTCTGAAGATATGTGCTAAAAGGATGGGATACTGTACCATTTTGGAAGAGTATTAAAGAATCTTCAGGATGTTCTCCAGTGTCTAGGAACTTGGGATCGTATAACATGCATAGATACATGCACTTGGTATAACCCACTGCTACAGGAATAGGATGATGGTATTCTTATTTCTCCTTATTCTTTTTTCACCATTTTCTTCCCCCATTCCATTAGGAATGTGGTTTAATGCATCCATCTGTTCTGCATTCACTCATTCCCACGGCCCAAGTACAAATAGTTAGAAATACTGAAGTAGAAAATTCTCAGCCAATAAAAGATCTGAGGAAGCGACTTTTCAAGAGTACCTTCTGGTCTAAGTATTATGAGGTTGTTTACGTTCTTTATTTTTGACTTTCTGATTGTGTCCATGCGTGTTTATTTGGAGGACCAAGGGCTGATGTCCTCTAGCATATTTTGTCTTTCTGTGTGGAAAATCCCTGCCATCTTTTTTCATATGCTTGCTTTCCTATTCTTCTATCCTGTTTTAGTCCCTGCTGTAAGGAGGTGGAGAGAAAGCTTGCATTTCACTTGCCATTCACAACATGGAAAACAGATGAAGAAAGTACTTGCAAAAAGTAGTCCATAACCAACAAATTTCTGTAAGCTAAAATATATTTAGAACCATTCTGAAGGGTGAAAGAAATGTGAAAGAAAGGTGTCTCACCATTTTCCAACCTCTCTGGCCATTGGATTTTAATAAGTTCCAAAAGCTGGGAAATTCTAAAATATATAACTGTCTGCCTGCAGGAAATTCAACAATCACTTAATTGTTTTGTCTTCTGAAAACAAAGCCATGAAAAGCAAGTGCCTTCCTAAAGAGTTCCAGCTCTCTTCATGAACGTGTATTTCATCCAAATAAATCAAACTACCCTGAAGTGCCTTCTGGCATATGATGTATTGTGTTATAATATGTTAGATTTGCAAGCAGAAGAAAGACACATGATAGTGTGAATGATAAAGAGTAAGCCTGCTAGGTCTTCAGTAGAGATTATCCTGCATAGTGGAATGGCTGTCTCTCTGTTGAGTTCTTCCAGACACCAAACAGTCCATATTTGTCAGTGTCCATAGCGCCACATTGATCAATACTCTCTGTGAGCCACAGCTCTCCCAGCAGGGATGCGGAATCGTATCTCTGGGATAGAGGGTGGGAGTAGATGGGAGAACAGAACTGAAATGGCAAGCAAAAATTATTATTTTGAGCTCATCTATTCAAAATTCTGTCCCTGGAAATGGTAATTGATGCCAGTGAATTAAGAGAACTTTAAACTAAAACCAAAGACGAGTACTAGAAACACAGTGTGGGCATTTTGCAAGTGGTAATAGAGAGTCCTCATCTAGAAGACTTGTTCTGAACTTAATTATGTATGCAAGCGTGCACAGATCCTTGTTAAACCTTGTTAAATCAGTATCTTAGTCTTTCTTCTATAAAAGAAAAAACTTCAGGGTAACGATACTCCCAGTGAATACACATAATTCCTATAAAAATAAAAAATGAAAGTGAAATCACATGGTTTAAGTTCTGTGTACATTTCTGGTGTGGACTCTGTGGCAAAACTGCGTAACTTTGCTTGAAGGTTTCTCTGGCATCTCAGAAAACCCTGATCTACAAATGTGAATTCTCTTTGCTATTCAAATCTGTATTAAATTGCATTCTGCATACTAAGCATTAATTGCATATATTACAGCTTCACCTTTACTGATGTAGGCTGGGAATGGCAGGATAAATTTATATGCTCTGCAGAAAGCCATCAGTAAGTTTGTTATGCCTTGAAGATTAATTATTCAAATGAGAGTAGACAAAATACAGGCTATTGCTACAGGGAAAACAGTTTTTGAAGTCTGCATTTTAGATGGCCAAGAATCACCATGAAAGAAAGCTGTGAGAAAGGGTCAGGGTGGCTACCTGATTTAAGGGTAGAAAATTTATTATTGAACTGGCCTTTAGGACAAGGAATTGGATCCTGAGGAATAACTGCTTGGGAAGACAATGGAGAGACAGAGATTTTCACTTTCTGCAGAACAGAGTTTCCCCACTTTTACTTATTTACCACTGCTCAGCGACTGATGTCTGTACACATCGTCCTTTTTTCTAATGAGCAGAAAAAAGTGGGCTCAAATTTAATGAGAAGGACAGAGCTGTGGTTCCTAACTCACCCAGGCAGTTGCCTTGCAAGACACTGGCTAGAATATCTCCTGTTCTTTGGGAGCTTATAAACTTGCCCTGCTCTCCTCCCTTGAGCTCCCAAAGACAGCGAGCTGCTTTCTCATGCTGTCCAAGCCGTACTCCTCTCCCTGTTTTCTCTAGTCTTGCAGATTGCAGAAACATAATTCTTCTGTGTTTCTATGACAATAAATGTTGTCTTTAGAAGAAAATGAGCAAAACAAGTTAAGACAAGTTTTTTGTCAGTTGCCAAATAGATTTTTTCCACAGTCATAGGCACTTTCTGTTAGCCCATAACTGTAGGTGGTTTTGCTGTACCCAGCCCTGTGTGTACTTTGAGCTACGTGGTATGAAACACTGCTAAATGCATAGTTATTTTCTACCTGAAAAGTACATAACATGAAAAGACAGGCTTTAAGTGATGGTAATGTGTGTTACATATTTGATAGAAACTCAAATATTGTATGTACTGCTAAGTAACCTGGTCTAGTGAAAGCTGTCCCTTCCCATAGTAGGAGACTTGGAATGAGATGGTCTTTAAGGTCCCTTCCAACCCAGCCCATTTTATGACTTTGAGACTCTGTTACTAAACTGGGGAGCAAACCATTTTTAAAGTTCTTTAAAAATTTTTGTATTATAAGAAAGACATCATTGTCATCCAATAGAGAGAAAGGAGGTGTATAGGAATGTATTCATAAAATAGGGCTTCTCATATTTCCAGGTTATTGACCAAAAGTTAGTAGACAAGATATTTGCTGTCACAGACTCCCATCATTCATGTGTCAACCACAGCAATGGGTGTTACGGTAAACTAAGACTAGAAGAAAAATAAATACATTTATCTCTTTTCTCTAAAGCATTTCTAAAAAGCTTATCTAAAAGCATTACTAAATCATATCTGTCTCATTTATCTAAAGCAAGGTGAGTAGGGATTATTTTCTTTCATTTTGGGAAACATTTACAATAGTCTTTAGGACGTGCTAGGTTTTCTTCTCTTGCCTATCATTTATCCACACTGCACATACACTGATGTCTGCTTTTCCATTTCGCTGCTTTTTGCTCAGCTGTCTGACCTTATTGTCTCCATTAAGTATGCTGTGGCCTGATTTCTCTTTTTTCTTGCTTTGATTTTCTTATCGTCGCTCTCCTGCTTCCTTCTCCGAGAATGTATTCCTGAAAGATTACTGCCAGGGAATATGACCTAGAATAGAAGTACTTAGTTCATCAGTTACTATGCTACAGGCATGATTAAAGCCAGTAAAATATGAATGCAGTGTCCTGGTTAGAAGGATAGGTG
>WEKY01044442.1:0-22506 GCA_013390045.1 Picathartes gymnocephalus
AATGGTAAAGGATAAAAACAGCTTGTTGATTTTCTTGAGGGTTTTTTTATGATTTTTTCTATTTCAACTCATTCTTTTGAAACAGTGAACAAAAAGGAAACAGTAGACAGCCTTGCTTTTACAGAACTTATGACACACATAGTTAAAATTTTATACTGACTATAAAAAAGACAATGCAACGTATTGTGTAACTTAGGAACATCCTACAGGCAGTTTGAACACAAAATATTCGTACAACATTTATGTTTTGATTACACTCTAAGTGCTGACAAGGTACTGCATTTATGAATAATGCAAAGAAACTGAAAGAACAAGCTTTTTATGTTCCATTCTGAGCCTCTGTTTTTCAGCCAAAATGATTTAACAATGTAAAACACGTGTCATTGATGGAATATGATTAGAAATTGTGTTCTTGACAGTTAACAATTATTCCTGTGTGCATTACTGATGCAGTCGTAGCAGCTATATAAGTTAAGTGTCAGGAATCTTAAAAAAAGTAAACCACAGTAATTTCAGTAATACCTTGTACTTCCAGCTCTATCTGAATAACGTTTTGGCATTGAAGTAAATAATCAGAGAAATTAACATATAAATATTTGGTATTTCCACTGATCGATTTAGTAAGCATTTAGGAAAAAAATGCAATCATATTAGAAATACATTCAGAAGCATGGTGTCCCATACTCAATTAAATCAAATATAATAAACAAAGAAACAAACAAAAAATCCCTTAAGGACCCATGTACCCTAATCCTGCCTAGTCAAGATTTAAGTTTGGAAAATTTGTTGTATTTTTAATTGAAATGCATTGCATGATTAGTCTTGATTTATGATAATCTAACATCTAGGCTCTTTTAATTTCCCTTTGCTGAAAATATCTTTAATCATCTTTTTAATCAATATTAGAAAAAAAGTCAACATTGTCACAGCTACAGGAGGTTCCCACAGAGCCTAGCTCCAGCAGAAGCAAAATTCTCCAAATGACAAATATTTCATCTTGGGCTACACTCAACAATTAGCCCCCTTCAGAGAAAAACATCTTTATGTTAAAGGGTTATTTGTTTCAAGCGACTTAAAGAGTTACTCTAAGTTTTACATCCAAAAATGACACAATCCTTCTCATTTAAATTTAATTAAAATGTTGATTAATTTAGTCACTTTAATTCTGACGTCTTCCATTATTGGATGCTCCTCAAGAACTTCTATTCCAATAATATAAATAGGACAGAAGTCTAATCAGAGCTATATTCCATAATGAGAACACCAAGATGTGAATATTGTCTTCAGAGTTGGTTATAGCTTGAAGAATTTCCATCAAAACAACACAAAACAAACAAATAAAAAATACCCCAACCCCCCTGAATACAAAGCAAAAGAAAACAAAAACACAGCCATGAAACCATGTGCCTTTTATGGGATTGGAAAGCAGTATGCCCGAACTATACCAGCACACTAAGATTTAGATATGTTAGTATGCAGCTACACAACTGAACAAAGGAAATTTTTTTTAATTTAATCAATTATTAAGAAAATGTTGGGATGAAATTTACTCTGTAATGAGAATGCTTTTGTCTTTAAGGAACTCTAGACCCCTTCTTCAGATATAGGTTTCTTCACTGTAGATGTCTAAAATTTGTCAGGATTCTGCTGATAACCTCCTACCATAGAAGATATCCCTTCAAGGATTCTAAAAGACAAAAACTCTGTTCATTGCTGGGTTATGAGGCTGACACACCATGGTGGAGTGGTAATGTGCTCAGATTGAACTGCTTCCTGTCAGATTTGGTCTTGGTGGTGCTACGTTGATGGTTGGACTGAATGATCATAGAGGTCTAATCCCCCTACCTAAAGGATTCTATGATTTCATGTTTCCAGATACTTTTGAAGAGGTGCCTCATTCGCGATACCCAGCATAAGATGTCTAACATCCCATTTCTACATATTGTTCAAAATAGTTGTTTGGAGACACAGATCAAGACATGGAAGGGCAGAGGAGTAAATTTTATACCTTTACTACAGTTGCAAAAACATCTACTTGCATTCTGACTGATAGTGATACAGAAACCCTTAAAAAGCCCAAAACTGAATATATTGGAGCCTCGATGTGAGGAAATCAGAAGGGAGGATAGGACTGTCTGTGGTCACTTTGAAGAAAAAATGCATTCTCTAAAAATTACATGGAGGTTATGTTATTTATCAGTGATGAGCGATCGATCTCTGCATAAAATTCATTGAGAGTCACAGGTTTTTCCTTCTCTGTAACCTCCTACATCTTTCTGTAAGAACCATCTACCTTAGAAAGAGTTTTAAAGAGATTTTGATTTCCCTGATAAAGCAAACAGATAGATGCCTAATCCTATTTCACATCTTTTATTGACTTTGAGGTGTATTGTAGAAGTAAATGTTTTAGAAATAAATTTTCAATCATTGTTTGTTTCCTATGTTGAACAGGATATTAAACTTCATCAGAAAATCTTTAAGATTATGCTACAGGATGGAAAGGAGACACCCAAAAGCTGTCTGCTGAGTTTCAACAAAATTTGCTTTAAAGCATGAAGGCTTCTTCCAATCTTTTCATCTTTATGAGATAAAACCATAAAATCTTCTACAAGATGAAGGGAAGAAAGGGACAAAGAATTTAATTTTATTTTACTCAAAAAAAGTCAGTACCCTGATAAAAGAGGAACTTTGATAGATGTTCAGTAAAAGATAAGAGTTTTTAAAACATGTGGTTTTATCTCATGGATAATACTCCTTGAGATTATTCCAAATTGCTCTGCAAGATGCCTTCTTATTATATTTAGTTTAGCTGAAGTCATATACCAGAGCTGGTTACTGATCTCCAGTCAGGAAGATTTTCCCTGACCTATAATCCTACCGAAACATTCCAGTTTAAAATGCTTGGAAAGCTTTTCTCAAGACTCAGCAAGGCTTAATTTAATATCAAAATTTTCTACTTTTTTAGTCTATCAAATCTCCAGCAAGAATTTAATTTCATTTTCATGCAGTTCATTTTGTATTTATATATATCACTCAGAATGCACAGTCAGCAGGAAAGAAAGAAGTAGTTGAAAAAGTGGGAAGTAAATACATGATTAAATTTTTTAGTTTCACAAAAGGTGTCTGTCTGCAGTTTGCTTTACTGTCAAAGTTAGCATGCACTAGTTAGAGCTCATGAAAACAAGATCTGTATCTCTCACAGATATCACACACCAAAAAATCAGAAACAGGTAATAGTAGAGTCATCCTTCTCATGATTTTTACTGGGTTTTTTGACAGGTAATAATCTATCATTCTTGCATAATATCCACTTGTTTTTCTAGAAGGCCAAGTATCTCCTTTAGGTCCTGCTCTGTGTATGACAGATCAGTGTGGAGGACTGGGACACTTTGTGATGCCTCCAGTGGCAACAGGTATCTGTATTTCAGCAGCTGAATTAGCCCCATGTATGAGTTAATTCTGATTGCAGACAGCTTAAAGTAGGTGTCTATGTACAGGTGTTTGCACATAACCTAGAGCTCTAAGTTCCCACTTTGGGGCTTGAAAAGCAACCTCTGATCAATGAACCTTCTGTAATCCTGAAGAGCTATCAAGTTCACTCTAAAAAACCATATTTATATTTAGCAAGATATCTTCTCATTGTTATATGTCCTATATTGACAGGATTTCCTGAGTTTTGGCATTTAGCTCCCATGCAGACATCTCTCTTTACATCTCTTTAGCTAGTTATCAAGAATGTGCAACAGTTTACCGGCCAAACAGTGTGATCTATTTTAGCTAATTTTAGCCATGAAAAAAACAGTTTGCTTGCCTAGACTGGTAGCCCTGTTCTTTTCATATTAACAGATATTCCAGTTTTCAAAGAATCAATTATACTATTTGTCTTCAGGCAGGAGTAACGGTTTCCTTGAATGAATACTTGTCATTCCCTGAAAAAGAAACACACATAACTAGGTTGGACTAATTAACCCCAATTAAGCTAAACTTCAGGAGATACAGGTGAGATAACGCCAGTAATGTGTGTTTCTTTCTCTGCTGCTACAGCTTCTTTATCAGTGCGCTTTTATGCATCAGATGTGAATTCTATTTATTTTCCTTCAATTACGTGTCAGCTGAAGCTAAAAAAGTCAGATTCCTTTAATCTTTACTATCAGTGATCACAATTCAAGTTTTTTTCTGTTAGATATTATTATAATCAGTATTAATTATAATATATTAAGATTTTAAATGACTAATGGATTATATAGAGCTGTTTCAAACTCTTACTCTACCAAAAACCTGAAACTTTAGGGAAGACTAATTTGGATGGTTACATATCATATGTATTTTGGTTACCAGTTCATTCTCTCACAGATATTACATTTGGAAATAAATGTCTTCTCTAAGATAGAGACATGATTATCTTCCCTATATTGGAATTAATGGATCTAAAGCAGTCTTGGAATAACACTATTGCAGAGAATGATGACGTATCGCCTACTGAAAGGTAGTATGACTTGTAGACAGAAAATTTCATCCACTAACATATTATTTTATATACCATTATAAGAGAACAGAAAAAGTGCATTAAGTTTCTGGGGAAAAAAAACAAACAACAACAAAACCAACAAAAGCACACTATTAAATTTTGGCCCCCCCCAACTATGGAGCTCCTTCTGCAGTATTTATTTTTAAGGTTTGATTCTTCCTGAAAGAGTGACTATAAGTTACGCCTTTGTTTTCAAGAAGTATTTCTTCCATGTATTCATTTGTAAACTCATATAAACTCTTTCAATTCAGCCTAGATATTCAATTTAGTAAGGCATAGGGCAAAGTGGAGGGAAGGGACCTTAAATTTTTTTTAGCAGAAAACAGACACTTCAGAAAAGACACTAAAACAATGAAAACAGCTCAAGTCTCTCAAGTCATAATGTGAGCATGGGATTGTAGTAGTGACTCTCTGACCTTCTCTGTGGAAGAAAGTACATTCTGTGTCAGATCATGAGAACCGGTAATAGCAAAGAGACAGTTTCTTGTTTGAGAAGTGATTAAGTTGAATCTTTATCTGCTAAAAGACAAAGAAGAAATTCCATTATGTAATTTTTTCAAGATTTTCTTTTATTATGGCAGAATTTTTTCTTCTTTATGAAGCTTATGGAGAAAATCAAATTTTGTAGATAATCTATTATTTTGGTTGAATTTACATATATTTAATGAATTTTTAATAAAACAAACCAATCGTTATTTACCAACAAGTAAAAAATTCCTCACAGGTCCATTGTTTACAGAGTAATTACTAACCCACATATGATATTCTGGCTTTCACATTCTAAATTAAATCACTCAATCTATTTTTCAATAGCTCACATCACACTGAATTCAGTTCTTGGATGTTTATGAAAGTAATGTAAATAGTTACTACAGCAGGCACACAATAATGAGACAGAATTCATGCCAATTGAATAATATAGAATTAATGATAAAAAGCAGAGAAAAAGATTGACCTCAACTTCTGACAGTTTGTGTCCTGCTATTTATGAATGGAATTAGGCAAAAGCAAATTGTTGTCAGCCTTGATCCCAGGCCCTTGTTGCTTAATTCCAGAAGTGTCTATATGAGGCAAAGGCTGCACACTTAAGTCTTGTGTTTGGGAAAATAGCTACTAGGTCTGATCAAAGCCCAACAGTCTCAGCCAAGTACCCTTAATGTAGCATATACTTAAAGAAAGAAGATAAGTATGGGTAGAATAAAGTCTTCTTCTTGTCCAAAATCTAGTAGATTAGAGACTTCTGTAGCCAAAACCTGAATTCAGTTTCAGTTTGTTTAAATGTTTTGTGAACTCCTCTATGGTTTGGGGTTTTGGTTCTCCACAGCATTCTGTGGTGTTCAGTACCAGTTCTAGGTGGATGACCTTACCATAGAAGGATATGACTCAACTGTGTTGTAAGGAAAAGTATAATTTTTTATCTTTGTTTTAAATGTAGTGCTTGAGAATTTAATTTCGTTTCATCTCTTCTTATTTGGGGAAATGTATTAGATAATTTTATTTCTGGTTCAGCTTTTCAAACATTTTTTCAATTCTAGATGTCTTTCTAGAAGTGAAGACTCTTAAGACTCTCCCCATACAGAAGTTATCATAAAGCTGATCTTCTTCTCTCATTCTTTTTCTGGTTTTCTCTTTGAAGAGATGACCAGAACTGCACACAACACTTAAGGTGTGGAGGTATCATGGATGCTTTGTACCATGATAATGGAGTTCAGAAAAACTAACACCTCTCTGGAAAAGATTTATTTTTACTGGTGAGATGAAAGTCAATGAGTCCCTCTTGATGAAGATCAAAGGAGGGGTGCATAAACAGGCTAATAGAAAATGATCCTATTAATTAAGTAATCTTTCCCCAAACTTTAAAATTTCTTTCTTCCATAATATATATAGGAAGCATGAGGAAAAAAGTATAAGAAAACAAGTAGTTTTCTTTGCTTTTCTGAAATTTCATCAAGCAATCACACCTACAAAATTTATAGTAAACTGTAGTATTAAATATTGTATTTCACCGCAAAATTTTTGTAGTTGTATTACAGAGTTTTACCTTCTTTTGTGGTTCTAACTAGCATTTTTGGTCAGCATGGTTGTCACACTTTTTTTTTAAATGGCAAAATACTTGTAAGAAACATTGCATTTCACTGCTTTCACAGTTATAACTTGTGTAGTTTAAAATAGTTTTTCATCTTAACTATATAACCTAATCCAGATTCATTACATTTGTCCATATTTTCCAGGAGAACACTTGCTTTGGTTATTCGGTTATATTATTTGAAAGTATACTAATTAAGTTTTAGGTAAATGAAATAACATCTGAATTTAAAATTATGTAAGACCCATTTTTACCAAAATTATCTGTAGAGTAATACATCAGCAGCACAGGTCACCTCTCTGATAAAATTAATCTGCAAAGCCACCTGTGTGACAGAGCTAATGATATATTAGTGTGATTCATCATTAGTGATCATCAACAGCTGATGATGTATTAGTATGTTGCTCCAAGGATGGAGCTATCCAGAAAGAATGAACTTCTATAATTAAATTATGGCACTAAAGTCAATTACAAGACCATAGTCTAACCCAGTCAACAGCAGGTAGGAACACAGACATGAAATCAATTTTTCTACAGGTTTTCCTTTGGCTTCCTGGTGGCAGTTTTGTGTTAAACAGATCTCATTACCCTTGTGGAAAATTATATTTGCTCAACTTCCTTCTCCAGTAGCATTTGACAACACACTGTTAAGACCTCCAACATTTAGAAAGGGGAATATTTTTGACATAATGTAAAAAAAAATTCAAATCCTCTTGTCAATAACACTACTACACATTCCTATGAAGGTGGCAAACAAGGCTTCCGTAAGAAATCGTTACAGTATTACATGAATAAATAGATGGCTTCCAGCTTTGCCAATTTTTATCTTTGTCATGGAAATGGTCAGCAAAAATTAGAGAAGAAAGCTAAGAGACAAAATATATTGGATGAGTAGACCACTTAGACCCACATCATCACTTTAGCTTTAAGATTATATCACAAAGTTCAGTTTGAAATGACAGAGCCATGGCAACATAAAATTACATTGTCTTCCCCTGATGCAGCTTTCAGCCATTCCATGTCCAGTCTCTGGATAACTGGGGGAAGAGATCAGCACCTCCATTTCACTTTCTCAGGAAGCTGTAGAGAGCAATGTGGTCCCCCCTCAGCCTCCTTTTCTCCAAACCTGAAAACCCCAAAGTCTTTAGCCACTCCTTATAGGACATTCCTGCCAGCCCTTTCACCAGGTTTGGTGCCTTCCCATGGACACACTCGGGGACCTTCACATTCTTCTTGAACTGTGGGGCCCAGGTCTGCACACAGCACTCCAAGTGAGGCCACACCATGCTGAATATGGTGGGGTAATCCTGTCTCCTGATTGCCTAGTGATGCTGTGTTTGATGCTTTGTTTGGTTTGTTCTCTTAACTGCCAGACCACACTGCTGGTTCATATTTAACTTGATGTCAACCAGCACCCTCAGATACCTTTCTTGGGATGCTTCCCATCTGCTCTTCTCCCGACTCATATTTGTAGATAGCATTACTCCATCCTAGGTGAAGAATCCAGCATTTTGGCTTCTTAGATTTCATCCTACTGATGATTGCCCAGTGTTCCAATCTATCCATATCCCTCTGCAAGGCCTCCTGTCCATCACGAGTGTCAACAGCACCTACCAGTTTGGCATCAGCAGCAAACTTGCTAACAGTGCTTTTCACCAGCATGCAGATAATTGATAAATGTATTGAACAGGACTGGCACTATAACTGAGCCCTGGGAAACACTGCTGGTGTCCAGCTAGGTGCACCCCTGTTTGCTACAACACTCTGAGCCCTGCCTTTCACACAGTTCTTCACCCAACAGACCATGTACTTCTCCATCTCGGAGTAGGACTACTTGTTCAGAAGGCTTTTGTGAGAAACCGTATCAAAAGTCTTATTAAAATCCAGAAAAAACTACATCCACTGCCATTCCTTCATCCACTAGATGGGTGATCTTATCATAGAAGAATATCAAATTAATTAGGTAGGACATCAGGAGCTGGACTTTGATGATCTGGTAGGTCCTTTTCAGCTGAGCATGTTCTATGATTCAGGGTATTCTATGACCTTCCCTTTGTGAACATGTGTTGACTGTGCATGTTGATTGCTTTGTTCTTTAAGTGCCTTTCAATAGCACTTGAATTATCAGAGTGCTTTGCATCTAATCTCTGATGGTTTTTGAACTTCTGTCCTCACCTTGACCTCTTTTTCTTTTTCTTCCCATTTATTACACCTGAATTTAGATGGTTCTAACCTCCATGTTACCCTCATTTGGAGAACTCTGAGTTTGACAGTATTGTCACGCAAGACTCTTTCCTTATAAATTGAGTAGAACAATGGTCAGAGCAAAAATTTTTTTAAAAGCAAGTGTAATTAATAGTTCTCCCAACTTTTAACAAACTACAGCTCCGGGATTTCAGAGCTTCAATTGCCCACATCATTAGCACAATATCCACCTTACTGTGTCTAACAGTCTTTAATGAATCTGTGAAAGTATCTCAGCTTTGCTTGAATTCCTTTAATTTTTTTTTTTTATTTTATGTATTTGAACCCATTAATAATTTTGGCCTTCATGGCATTTTGTGGTAATAATTTTCACAGTTTAAATACATGTTGGGTGAAGAACTACTTCTTTTTCCTCATTTTCAGCTTGCTGCTGTTTTAAAATTCTCTTACCATCACATTGAAGCTGGACAGTATTGTAATTAGGAAGGGAAAAGTCAGAGCCAAAAGGTGACTGGTTCCTTATCTCATAATTAACAATTGGTTTTGGCAAAGTAAGACGTGGGTTTTCACATTATTTCTGGAATTTCTGCTATAAATTTTGTTTTATTTTATTTTGTTTTGTTTTAAGTAGAGGAAAAACTAGTAATGCTGTAGCACTCCAAAGGGGAGATGCCTACCAATTACACACACCTGTTGAAGTCAAATGATATTTGGCAGTACAAAATCTAAATCACTTTCTCAAATGTAGACAGTCTCCACAACTGTAAATTCATTTGGCTGAATGTGAATGCTTACAGGATAAATATGTACATTTGAACTAGAGACCTTCAGTTCTTTTTATGTTCAATTGGAAGAGAAGGATTAACTTTTAGAGAACAGTTGGTTTCATCCTAGATTAGACATCCATATTTCATCAGATGAATCACATTCCTAAAATGTTAGTTCTCCAAACTTTTAGGGTTCCAGAGAAAGAGCACAAACAAAAGTACTAAATTTTCTTATAACCAACTGTACTGTATCTGACAATGAAAGGTCTCAGAAAAATCTACATTTATAACACTGATAAATTTTGCCATGAAAATCAAAATGTATGGTTGACTGACACAGAATTTTTCCAAATGCACACACTAAGAAGAATCAAAAAGGTGAGGCTGGAGTAAAACACTCCTCAGATGTGTGATCTGATGAATAACTACCCTGTGAAACACCTAATAAACAGGAAGGAGAATGAGTGATTAAATAATCCTGTGTTTCAGGTGGAGAAGATCCTAAATCAAAAACCAACTACCAAAGAAAGTCATTTTAATTCTGAATGAAGTTGGTTTGACCTAGATGGATCACAGCTGCCAATACAGACTCAAATCACAGTGAGATGACACTTTATACAATCTGATAACTCTGAATGAGATATATTCCACTTCCTTTTGATGGAGATCCCTCCCTTCTGCTTTTCTGGCAAAATGAACATGATATGGATGAATCAGAGAAAATAAGTGGGAAGCCCATTGAAGACTAATGAGAGTACAAGTGTTTATGGGAGGGTGAAGATACAAATGGGAGGGAAAAATTGAGACATGTACCTGATGTATCTGAATGACTATATTTTTTCTAGAGGTAAAGTGTGCTTTGGTACTTTCACTGGAAATGTGGAGAAGAAAAGGACACACAAGTTACACAGAGAATACACATTCTTTGGTCTTCCCAGAAAGTCCTCTCCTAAGGAGATTCTGTACCATTTTTTTGGTGACAAGTGGCCTCAAGATGTCAGAAATTTATTCCTTTCTTTCCACAGAGAGATCCAGTATTTCCAGATTACATCAGACACACAGAAAGACATACAGCCTTGATGGCCCCTGTGATTAAAAGAGATGCCAGGATCCCTTCCATCCCTCCATCCATCCTGAGCTGTCAGGTGTAGAGTTCTAAATTCTGGCATGGTCTTCAGCTTCCTGCCCAGTACTAATCTTCTCTAAAAATTCTCACAGAAGCATCTATTTTCTCTGGTAAGATAGGAAGAGATTTGCTTCTACATTGTTCTTTCTAGATTCTTTATGAGGTGTTCATTCTGCTTTGATCATGAAAATACTGGTGCATTACTTAGGTAGCATAAATCACAGTTTCAGTTCAAGGTAAAAGAGCCTAATTTTTACAAAGTCTCAACCAAAGGGTCAAGACATATAATTTATACTACATGTGTATGTCCAAAAACTCCTACAATACCCTGAAACAAAAGAATGGCCTCTACAGTCTTGTTCTGTCTTAGTGAATTAAACAAAATTAAAAGAAGCCTAAAACCTTATTGAGCTGGCCTTCTTTCCTACAGGCCTTGTAACATATTCAGTCTTCAAAGGAATTTCAAAGGAACAAACCCACAAAGGAACACAGAAGGCACAAACCCCATCTACTCATATTTACGTAGCAAGTAATAATTTCTCATACTCAGAGGGAATAATCCAAGTGATCCATAATATGAAGTCTGGATAAAATGATCAAATTAAAATTGAAAATAAAATTCTTTAAAATATGACTAGACCAGGCAACCTAAAACAAGCAATATAAACCAAATTAGGATTTAGGTTTTAACAACATAGATCTAAATTTACAGGAAAAAAATGGAAATTGAAATTACAGTATCTCATCAACAAAGAGAATATATTATGAACCTAATAGTTTTTTTTTCAAGGGCTGACTATGAGAGTCCAGCAAAACAAAACAACAAAAAAAAGTACTTATATAAATGCCGGGACATGGAAGAAAATAGCACATTTTCTCATTTCTTTGAAATGATCTTCATTTCTAGTATGATATACAGAGGGAATATTCTTTCTGTTGAGTTTTTTCCAATATAAACTCTACTATCAATGCATAATAAATATGAAACAGCACTCATTAGGTTTAAAACTGCCAACACTGTACTCATTGTCATGTAAGACGAAAAGCGGAGGAGAAATGTCATGCTTCAAAAGAATGATCTTGTGAAAACTTTTTTCATACACAACTGCCATATGTGAAAAAGTGGGGAAACTTCATAAACATATTGCCACACTTTGGTAAGTACAGTTTATTCCTAAAGTGCCCCATTTCAGTAACTTCCCTAAAGTGCTTCATATCAGTAAACAGAATAATTGTATCTGTAGGAAAAAAAAATGTAAATCTGAGGAAAAAATACGTGTCCATACTGCAAACTTTGTTTCGATGTTATGAACATGTCCTGGTTTAGGGCAAATCTGGGAGGAAATCTCCAAAGGGGGTCCCTCCAGGAAAGCAAATCCAAGCCACCCCTCCCCACAACTGGTTCGGGAAATAGATTTCCTTGGAGAAAAGTGGAAAAAACTATTTATTTAACAAACAAAACACCCACAAGCATAAAGAATGAGCAATACTACACAGTAAAACCTCTTGCCGTTCTGAAGAGATGGCAAACTCAGAAAAGTCTTTTCCGTGGGTGTGTCCTCGGATTTTTCCTCTCAGTCTCTCTCTCTCTGAGGCTCGGGCCCGGCGCCCCGGCTGCAGTGCCGCTTGGGGGGGCAGGGGAGGCCCCCCGGGCGATGGTCCTGGTGTCCCCGGATCGAACAATAGCAGAACAGTCACAAAAAACCCTTTGCCCTCAGCTAATTAACAATGGAAAACCAACCAAAAAAAGCAAAAGAGAGCTCTCTGCTGTCCGTGCAGACAACTCTGAGTCCAGGAGCAGGAATGCAGAAGGTGTTATCTCTATGTTTTGAAAAAAACTGCCTCAGATGTTCCACTGCTTGTCTCTCCTTCTACCCCCTTTGCTCTCAGATCCTGTCTTAAAGGTGCAAAACTTATTTCTGGGCTAAACAGACAAATGGGGATAAAGGCATCATACAGTCAGCCTAGGACAGAACACTATATGTTGTTCTAGAAAATCAGTTCCATCTTTCTAGGATAAACAACAAAAAATAAAATTATGTGTGCCAGGATTTCTAAGAGGACAATACTTATATTAGAAAATCTATAGCAGACAGAGCAACCTAAGGCAACAGAGCAATTTTTTTAACTCTAGATTATTTTATTCCTCTTAAATTAAGTGTGTTTAGGTCAGCAGACCTAGAAGTGCAGATTTGTCTTATTCCACGAGGTCCTGAATAGGCACTCTGTAAAACAGAGTACTCAAAATTGGAAACTGTTGGAGAGAGTACCTGAGGTTAAGTCATGGCATTATCTGTGGCAACTGAGGTTTGGCATCTAAAGCATCTCACCCAGAAGACTTCCACACATGAAGAGATAACAGCAGAAGAATTGAAAGTAAAGGCAGAATTGGTGCTTGCTCTCCTCTTTGAGATTTAAAATAAACAGCTTTGTGGGTGTCCAGAAATCCTGCTAAGGCTGTATTGAAAATCTTCACTGTGGGCACTAATCTTTAGGCTAGAAAATCTGACTCAGTATTTCCTGTATATCTTTCAACCTCTGTGGACTCTGCAATACATAACAGCAGTCAAAGAGATATTGGTATTCTTGTCTAAATATTGTGAAACTGAAGACTGTCTTTGTATTGCTTCAGAAGGGAAATTTAATTTCCTTGGCTCCCAACAGTAAATTTTGGCTATACTTTATTATTATTTCAGTAGATCAGTTTCATAGTGACAGGGGATGTCTAATATGTAAACTGAAGACATGATACATCAGAAATCTGTGTTTAAATATCAAAACATTTCAAATTAAAGTGCATTCAAATTTATGTTTATTTATACTTCTCTGTTGAAAAGACATACAACTCTGCAATGCCAAGGAAAGTAAAGAATGCTCTATATATTTATGTTCTTTCAAGGCACACACTGAAACACATCTTTTAGAGAAAAAATTATAGTCTTTCTCAGTATCAGCACTTATTTTCAATATTCCAAAGTTTAGAAAAGGTTTAAGATATTAATATATATAAAAAACATTTTCTCCTAGAAGGTATTTGAAAAGCTCGAATCAATATTTTAAATGTTAAACTATCATTTATAACTCATCAAAATGAGTAGAACTGCAAGTTCCATAAACAACTTTAACTGGTATTCAGTTTTAATAGGTGATTTTTATATTTAAGTAACTGTATGAATATTAGAAAAAGTAAAAAAATTGCTAAGAGTGGTTATTCTCAAAAAAATGAGGCACTGGTAAGATTCTGGGGAAAAAAACTGTTCATCAGTATGAAATTATAGACAGGGATTCTAGGTCATCCAGTTTTGATTGTAGAGTAACTATGGAACATTACCATTCCTTTTAATCCAGCTAGAGTGACATTTGAAGGTAGTTTCAACCTTTGGCTTCCTATCTCCTAAAAATTTTGTGTCTGAACATCATTCAAAGGGTGCTTTTAAATGTGCTTTTAAAATTTGTCTCTAATGCATGCCAAAGTTACATAGGTCAGACATCCACTAAGTTACATCTACTAAGTACATTTGATTGCTAGAGAGCTCTACTAGTCAAGAAGAAATTACACTCTAGTTAAAATCAATGTTCTTTAAACGATAGGCAGTTAAAACTAGCATCAACAGGCATAGCTTTTTCCAGAAAACGGGAAGCCTAAGTAGAAGACTATCTTAGACTTTCCTCAGACTTTTTCTCTCTTAACTGGTGAGAAAACACCAAGACAATACAAGAAATGAGAAGAGTTGACCTCTTCCTGTTTCTTTTACAAGGAAACAGCTGACCTAAATTCTAGTTCAGATACAACTCTTGAACTTGATAGGACTTGGCCCCAACACCAAACTCCCACTTCTAAGTACTTAATAGTTCAAATTCACAGTATTTTTCCAAACCTTTTGTGAAGATAGTATAATTTAGATACTTTGCATGACCTCCTAAATTTAAGCAACAAAATTTCAACCCTGCTTATTTTAGAAAGCACCACAGTGTTTCTGGATCTGTTCCAAATCTCCAGGCCAACTAGTCAGTCATCTGTCATCTTCAATACTGTGTCTCATAGCTGTCAAAAAGAGATGCAAGAAGGAAAGTTTTTCTACAATGATTTTGAATTTTACCTCAAACTCACAGAAGTAATTAACACAACTATTTCCAAACATTTCTGTGGATAATGAATTACAATATTGATAATCATTAACAAGTAATTAATTGCAGTTAATTACTATAATTTATGTGAATTTATGTCCTTTATGGCCTCTAACAAGGCCTCTACTTACATTGGCTTTACTGCTAACTTGACTGGTGTTTGCTGCCTAGAAAGGTTGAGGTCAGCTCCAGTGGAAAGCTTCCAAGAAAAAGCTAGATGGTACAAGAAATAGTACTAGTGATTTAGTAGGCAATAATTTCTCCTCTGATTCAACACTGAATCAGTGTCTCTGCTTTTAAGGGGCACGCTGCAGTTATAAAGATGATATTTCAGATGAAAAATTAGTTCTAAGAACTTGTCTTCACTATTTCTGGAGAAATAAAGTAAAATTGCATATATTTGTCTTGTCTTCCTTGCAAAGTCATCTCCTGCAGAGTTACATTTTATTGTATATTTCTTTGTATATCTCGTTTCAATAAGGGAGGTGAGAGGGAGTTAGGACATTTTTTTTTCTTTTTACTTTATGGTTGAAACTATAGAGTATCCACTGGGCAAAGTTACTTTGCATGAACAAGCTTTCATGTTCTATACCCTCTTCATTGATGATATTTTTCTAATATAATTTTTACTTCCATATGGGTATTGTAAAACACTGGAACAATGTTCTTAGGGACACTGCAGTATCCCTTTCATTACAGGCTTTACAGAACAACCTAAAGAGACTCGTGTCAGAGACAACAGCACTGCACCTGATCCTATTTCACTAGAGTTGGATCGAATAGTACATGGTTTTCTCATGTCCCTTCAAGCCCTACTTTTGTCTACTTTCACTCATCAGAGTTGATTAAAACTCATTAAGTACTTTAAGTAAAGTTGCTTCCATCCATGAAAAGTGTCAGTAAAAGTACAAATAAAATAAAATAGAATAAAATTAAAGAAATATCAAAGTGACTGGACAGCAAAGGTTTCTAAGGGTAAAAGACTAAAATGAAACAAAGTGGAATTGCAGAGGCTTTCAAGAAATTCCATACAGTCATGTCACTGAGTTGATCTTTGACCCAGAAACACTGCTGACTTACAGTACAATATAAACACATTGACCGTCTACATAGTCACATTTTCTTTTCTTTCTGAGCAATAATTGCACTTTCTCTCTGCAGTAGTCCCTTAACATTTATCAAAACACCAGAGGAAATATGGAACAAAATATCACAGCATCAGCCCTTAGGAGTAAAGCTGATGCTGACAACAATAACCTCATAAGCCACTTAAAATACAATAGAGTTCAATACTAATATTTAATTTGCAAATAAACAGAGTCAAATAGGCCCTCCAAATGTGTGTCTCCCTTCAAAAATGAATGAAAACAATGTAATATAACATGAATGGTTATATGTGCACAAAATATTACCACTTCCTAATTTCAGGTTGATATGTAGTGCCAAACTAAACAGTACCACTTACTTGACCTCTTACTTTAAGTTGTGGTGGTTCATTAACTTGTTAGTTTCTCTAAATATATTTTATTACTCCAGTGAAAATTATTTGTCTACTAAAAAAAGCTGGTCAAGAAAATATGTGAGAAAATATCAAAAATAGGCATCAATCAAAATTGTTCTAATAAATAACATGGCAAGTGGCCAAATTCCCAACCAGTGAGGAAGACCTCAGTTTCATGAAAATGAGCTCAAACAACCTGCGGAATTATTTAGTGGAGTTTTCCTAATATTTCAACAGGCAGCAAAAGGGATTAAAAAAGAACCATGGAGGGGAACCATGGGGATACCATGAATGTGTGTATACATATGGTGTATATATTGTGGTAAATTGACCCAGTCTGGATAACAGGCTCCCACCAAAGCCACTCTCCTCCTCAACTGAGTAGTGGAGAAAATTATGATTAAAGGCTCATGGGTCAAGGTAAGAGCAGAGAGAATTACCAATTACCATTGCAGGCAAAACAGAACTTGGGGGAAAAAACTGAATATGTTACCAATCAAATCAGAGTAGAACAGTGAGAAATAAAATATCCTAAAATACCTTTCATATTGCCATAAACAGTGAAAGACTCTGTCTGTGTTTCAGCTGAACTTTACTTTTTTTTGTCTTCAAAGGATATTCTGCAGAGATACTTTACATTCAGAAAATGAATAGAGAAAATAAATACCTGAATTTTTTTTAGGAAATCTGTAAGGCAGTAACACAAATTGACTTTAATATCCAATAAAAATTATTTCATACAGTTTTATACACTGGAAAGTCATATTGCACATATAGACTAAGCAATAGTTTCTAAATTATCTTTTGTTTTCGGTTTTTTTTAAGAGTAGAACATAAAAGAGTGCTTATGATTAGAAATGAGAGACAGATGAAGTTAATTGAATGCATTTCCTATCTGAAATTATTCACTGAGCTATAGGGATGTCAAGACTTGTAGCAACTACCAACAAATAAGGGTAGGATTAATCTGCCCTGGTTTCTAGTCACCCACTAGGCATGCTTGCTTGAGCTAATCACGCCAGGGTTTTTCACTGTCTGTGGAGAACGATCAGTATCTACAGAGACCTGCCATCTCCCCTTAGGCATTTAAAACAGGCCAATGAGTTAGCTTGTTTCAATCTATTGTCTCAAAAAACGATAACCAGCTGAGGTAGAGACCTGCAAGCTTTATATACCTCAACCTAGGGCAGAAAAATGATAGAACAAGTTGAGGGGTAAGGAAAGAAGCCTATCTTAATAACAAAGATGGTTAAGATTTGGTGTTTTCTAAAACAGCATACATGGCCCCTGTCAGAAGGAAAAGGCTTGTTCATCATTTCCTACCTGGTTACAGTTCTCCTTGGGCTATAATCTGTCAAATGGATTTGCAGACATCGTGACCCAAATAAAATATACCTGAAAATGTCACAATTTAATTTTTTTAGGCAGAAGTCAAACAAAATTGTATTCAATATATTCTTCACTTTAATTGCTTTAAGCTTTCATTATATGCTAAATTCTGCAGATCTTATTTAGTCCATATCCAAATATTTTCTTTTGAAGTCAAATATTTGGCAAAATATGCAGAGCCTGAAGAGATGCAATGAATCCTCCCAGATATTTAAAAAATGAAGATGTCAATGGGATTTGTGCTCACCCACCATTTCAAAGGGACCATCAGTAGGAGCTGTAAAAGGCTTGGTTCTCCTAAAACATTAGGCTTTCTGCTGAAAGCCAAACATCCTGCTTGTGAAAAACCCAGGAACACAGTCCTTTTCCTATTTTCATGTCACAGTGGCCTTCTCAGAAGTTATATTTAAATCCTTATGTTTCTGATTCAGGTTACCACAGAGTGAGTTCTGAAACTCCTCTGAATATCTTTACCACTTATATGACCTTGGAAGAACTCTCATATGTATCATCTAGTTTTACTTTTCATTTAATCCAAGTTACAATTTTTAATATTCTGGCAGCAATAGCTTTTTATATTCCAGAGAAACATCTACAACTGTAAGAGAGTTAAAAATTTTCATTTTATAAGCTTTAAGGAAAAAATGCAAGGGAAAAAAAAAAAACTATTCTTTAATTCATTTTAGGATTTTCTCCAGAACCTCCAAGTCAAAAGAAAGATATTGAGTCACCTTCAGCATCTGCCTCTGGAAAGGAGAAGTTTGTCTTGGTGTTTTACATGTACCTGGAATACTGCCTATTTGTCCTTGAGAAATGTTTGACTTCTTTTATTGAGCTTTCAGAAACATTAAATCTTATGGTGCTATAAGCTTTCTATCGTTACTTTGACTGTGTAATTTATTCCATCTAATCAGTAAACCACAAATGTTCTTCACTTTTACATCCTTTTTTTGATCATGCTCTAACACCTCAGCATTTCTTTAAAAATAAAATAAAAAAAATCATCTTCATCTCAGCCATTGTTTCTAAACCCTCCTTCTGAAATGTTCTGCCTGCTGCTTTCTTTGCCATCTGCTTTGCTTCTTCCCAGTCTGAAAGAAGTTCATCCATATTTTAGCTACTTCTGATGGCTAAAGCTTACTTGTTGATGCTCTCCAGGTTGCTCACAAAATTTACTCCCCTATTTTATATTTTCCTGATTGTGACAAAAGAAATTTCTCTGATCTATAGGTGGCAATACAAAGGCAGGTATCCTGTAACATTCACAAGAATAGTTTCACAGCCTTTGTTAACTGATGAATAAGTAATATAGCAGAGCTGGCTTAACTTTCACATTTAAAAAAAAGTGTTGGCTTTTTGATGTTTGATTTTTTCTACATCAACTACATTGGATTGACTGATGAAGCAATTTATAACCGAAATCTTCCCTTTTTTTTGGTTTAATAAAACTCTAATGGAAGATATTGCTTTTTCTGGCTCATTCTGCCTTTGAAATTCATTAATGTCTTTGAAAAATGAGTTTTCTTGTTTTTCCACAGAACTATTTTGATCACATTCTAGAAAGTAAAGTAAGCGAAGAAAGTACCAAGTCTTTTAAAAATGTCCACATCCCTCAGATAATTTATTCAATTTACTTGCCTGTATCTTATCTCTTTACCAGTCTGGCTTCTTTGGCAGCAGGAAAAAAAATTGTTGCATTGAATAATATATATCAGTTTATTTAAATGATGATATTTAAATATTGAAATTGAGATCAATATTTTAAAAGCTCTAAACTATTAAATATAATTGGTTGTTGTTATCAGCCAATAAAAATTTGAGGGGCTCCACATTACAAGTCAAGAGCTATGAGGTAGGTACAGGCAAAGTTTATTATTTCACTAATATTCCACTAAATTGCTCAAAAAATTGTTGGGTACTAAATGTGTTGCCAGTACATAAGGCACTGCAATCGTCTTAAGCTATTTTGAGCAAAGGAGGTAGGAGATTTATGGAATCCTGTTAGACATTTCTAATTGTCTTCAAGGTTGTTATAAAATGTTGGAAATAACTAAAAGAAAGCTATCTAACCAGGTCATCATCCCATTTTTAGTGATGTGGCTCAAGAGACACAGTTCAGTATTTGAGGTCTAAACCCTTTGCAGAATTTTAGAAAATAGTACCAGATATCGTTATTTCACTTAGTTAAGCTAAATTTATTGTTTTCATTTACACCACTACAAGGAGTATAAGGAAATTCTTCTTTTAAATTATAACGGCATTTGTAATTTTCTTTGTGCAAACTGCACCGGGTTGACATGGTATTTAAAAGCTACAAATATTTTGAATACTGCTAATTAAATTATCTGACAATCTGGATTAATTATTATTTATTTGAAATGTATGCCCTGTAGAATGAATTAAATTTGAGCTCTTGTCCACACAGACTATCTGGGTTCCTACCTGATCCAATGTGGCTACACTAGGAATACACTACACTGATTCTATTGCTTGATTTGTTGTTAAATATTTTTGTTTGATAGGATCATTTAACACAATGTAGGCTAAGATGACTAATTTAAAGTATAGTATGTTATTGCAAGTGCATCTTCTTGTGTAGATTTCAATGGAATGAGCAGTTTTATTATCCTCAATACAATAGCCAATACACAACCCTTACTGCTAATATCTACACTGTGGTAATATGCACAGTGGTTTATCTACTTATATGTCTGTTGTATTATGACATAACAACATGTGGTTAGAACTAATTGAATGTTTAAAACATTTAATTTATACATAGAAAAAAATGAGGTGAGAGTGCTTTGTCTGCTATTGTCATTCATCTGAACCAAATTTTTTGCTCTGTCATTATCTGTTAGCTTACAATTGGTTCAACAATACATTTTTTTGGCATGCTTCCATTTCTGAAGCTGTGTTTGAGAAATGTATGTGCATATTTTCAATAAAATGAAAGGCAGCTCATGAACAATAGCAATGCATAGAAAATTACACGTTCTGTTGAACTCACAAGTAATCTCAGTTCTGAGTATCTGCCAAGATCAGTCTTTGAAATAACATCATGTTGTCTCTTGTGCACTTACAGTATAATAACTTGCCATAAAGTAAAACCTGCAGCTCAGAAACGTAAAAGCCCTTACAGTTTAAACTGTTCCATGGATAACTCACTTAGATTATACTTATGTCGTTTTCAAGAGTGCCTGATTTGATGCAAAGCTAGATTTATCTCTCAGATTCTGATTCTCCTGAAACACAGAGAGAGTAATAGGTAATTATTTTGGGGAAATAAAATTGCTTCCTTAGTGTAAATACATGTACTTCCAGTAAATTACATTCAAGTTTAAATAATGTTACTTCGCTTTTGAAGGAAGCTGTTCAAGCATTACTTATTCATCTCAAGATGATCACAGGTATTCTAATGTAGGCACTTTTAAAAAGAGTAGAGTAAGACATAGAAAGTGAAGTCACCTCCAGGAAAACTACAAGGCCCTTTCAGCTGGGCAAACGCATGGGATAAGTAAATCTGTGTGTACCTGACTGAAATGAATAGGAAAGACTGAAAATCAAAAAATTAGTGAGACTGAGGAATTGCAGTTCATCAGTTACCATCATTTAAATATATGCAAGATACAGGTAAAGCACTTGCTGAAGACTCCAATTCGAATAAGAATTGTGCACAGGTCTCTTTGAGTCAGAACTGGTTAAATATATGTTGGCATAACAAGACAATAAGAAAAAGTGCTCTCTGGAGTTTCATGAATATAAGAAATTCCACTATAAAGGTATGTAACTATTAGCTAACTGAAGAAACCTGTATGCTGGTTGAATGATCCATGACTGAAGGCTATGGCAAGACAGAAGACTTGTGATAGAATCACAGAATTGTTTGGATTAGAAGAAATCTATGAAGATCATCTAGTCCAACCCTCCTGACATGGGCAGGGACATCTTTTACTAGACAAGATTATTCAAAGCCTCATCAAGCCTGACCTTGAACACTTCCAGGGATGGAGCATCCACCACTTCTCTGGTCTCACTACACTTCTCATAAAAAAATTCTTCCTTATGTCCAATTTAAACCTATCCTCTTCAGTTTATAACTGTTGCCCCTCATTCTATTACTAGAGGCCCAGGTAAAAAGTCTTTCTCCATCTGTCTTATAAGCCCCTTTTATACACTGAAAGCCCACAATAAGGTGTCTCTTGTTATCCAGGCTGAACAACACCACTCAATCTCTCCAGCAAAGACTGGTAGTTGCTCATCAAGACTATGGTATACATCAAATTTTAAGAAAGATGGACACAATTGCTTACCTGCGAGTTGATACAGTTTCTTAAACCCATGTTAAGAAGGTAACCATTTTTATATAGGAACCCATGTGAGGGAAACCAGTCACACCAGTCACTAGTGCCAGCTTGTGGCAGTACTCTCTGTCTGGTAAATCAAAGAAAGAACATTGTTCTCACACCAGGGAATCTGGCAACCTAGTGGTGAAGTCTACAGTGCCTTGTTCACTAAACTTTTAACCCTGATAGTAAATAAGGCAATGAGGTTCAAGCAAAGCCAGGCACCTGCTGTGATGGGTCACTACAGGCAATAACCCCACTCACTAGGTAGAAAGAAGGAAAGAACAAATGATGATCAGCAAAATACTTTTTGCCAAATGTGTACATGCCAATTTAAGTGCATGTACTTTGGCCAAACAGTGAACCAGCAGAAACTACAGTCATCTCACTTCACAATCTTTCAGTCAGCTTCATTTCAAAGGGTTATTTT
>WEKY01044444.1:104-13236 GCA_013390045.1 Picathartes gymnocephalus
GGCTGAGGGGGACCTTATCATTCTCTACAACTACCTCAAAGGAGTTTGTAGTGAGGTGGGGTTCAGTTGCTTCTTCCAAATAACAAGCAATAGAAAAGAGTAAATTGCCTCAAGTTTTGTCAGATAAGGTTATAAAGAAAAATGTCTTTACTAAAGGGATTGTTAAGCACTGGAGTGGCTTTCCCAGGAACTCGTTAAGTCACCACTGAAAATATGAAATAAAAGACACTAAGTCCAAGAGAAGCTACAAGGTATCTAAATATCTAAGACCACCTTTTCATGAGGTTACTGCATCTACTTTCAGTTAAAACTAGTTTGTGTATCTAGCTGATTCTGTTTCAGAAATGCAAAAAATGCAAATTGGTCATATGTGTATCTGTCTGGCAGGATACATTATGGAGCATAAAGAAGAATAATTTAACAACACAATTGATAGCAGTTTTACTAAACTGACCTTACAGATTTTTTTCTAAACTTTAATAACATCTGAATATTTTTTTAAAAAATTATATCTTCATTTACCTGTCAAGGAATTGTAATTTTTTTTCCTTTCAATTTCCTTGCACCTTTAAATCAGAAAGATTTCACCTACATTAACAAAAAACCCTAAAGCAATGATAAATTAATTTAGCTGCTTAAAATTATACCTTTAACTTATAAATTTCTCAAGGGAAATTCTTCAAAGGGTGCTATGGGTCTGTTGCTATGCAGAGCCAGCTGAGCTCAATGCAGATGAAGCAGATTGCTGGCAAACACTCCAAACAAGATGTGAATCATGAAACCCAGAAATCTTTGTTTATCATCTAGCCTGCCTCTTTACTAATCACTCTATTCACTTCATGTGTTAAGGGTACTAAGATGTGGCTATTGTCAGAAAAGGATGGAATAAAAATAGGTAAATTCCTACATGCTGAAATCAACAGGATCGTTCATTACGTAAGATTTGCAAATATACCCTAGAGTGACTGTGAGATGCAGACATACATTCAAGTGACAGCAACTTCAAAAAGCCTTAGCATTATCAATAAAGCCAGGGCATCTTCATGTAGGCTTGCTCTTTTATTTCAGCATATAGAAGGAAATTCATCTTAGCCTGGCGTGCAAATAAAGAGGGTCATGAAGTTTAGTAACTAGGCTGAGGAATATTTGGGAGCTACCTCCATACTTTTAAAGATCTGATTATGAGACTGGTTCAATCATGACTAACTGATAGTATTCTGCCTGTAATATGCAGTTTCTCATGTCACCTCATTTTGCTTAGCAACAATGCGGTGCATTTTTAACATGAAACAATTATTTTTTAAAGAAGTAAAATTTTCTTTCAAATGTGTCACCATAGGATGTTGGCAGTTGAGAAACCATCAATATTGAATCTATTCCCAGCAAGTAAAGCTGACTCCTATCATTGAAAAGCGTCCTTTGGTATCAACAATTTTGTTACAGAGCTGCATTGGTTACTACGTATTTTGTTGCAAATTAACACATCTTGGGAATACAAAAGAATAACACTGTTTTGAAGAAAAAAAAAATCAACACATACATACAAACAAAACTTCCTTTTAACTTCACTTTCCATCAGTACTCATATGCAATTTGAAACTGACAATATTCAGCTGATCAATTGAAGTGAATAATAAAGTCTGTTATTCAGGCATGATTTGTTAGCTTATTAAGATCTAAATACTCCAACACACATTTAAAGTCTGTTCTCTTTGGCAATGTAACATTTTGTTTCTCCTGTTTCTCTGTTCATTTCTGTGTACCTATATCCCTCACTACCTTTGAGATTATGTTTCTAGAAATCAAGTGGCAGGTGTAGAATGCAATTTATAAAGAGAACAGACTTGAAGACTCTGAAACACAACAAAAGGTTCAAGAACACGCAACAAAATCAACATTTCAAACTGAGATCCAGAAAACATGGGAGAAAAGTCTATTTCTAGGCAAGCTGTAGCATTGAAACAGAAAAATCTTGAAAAAAAAATCAAACAAAGAAATGTAAGCAACTAGTCTCTTGGAAAATCAATTAAGAGCGAAAATATTAATAGCTATCACAGATACAAGTGAGCATTTATTATCTCTGACAGCCTGCCTTTTATCATGCTCCTGGTATTAGTTTTCTCTCAGCTTCGTACATAACATTTATTCACTTTGAACAATCTTTCAGAAAACAGCTGGAGACAAATATTGTTACAAGAATTTGCAATAAACAGCAATATAATTTTTACAAAACACATTTCTGTTCCTAGCCTGACAGGCATTTTTCATGTAACTTTCTCAAAAGCCAAAGTTAGGTTCAAGATTTAGGTTAAAAAAAAAAAAAAAATTACTTGTGCGAGTAGTGATATGACCTAGGATGAGCTACAAAGCATAAGCACATGCTGCCCACTGCAAAATCATTCAGCAGCCACTAACAGAGAAGGCACTGTGCTAACACCCTTCAGAAAAAAACAAACAAACAAACAAAACCCCCATATATCTGCTTCACAGTTAAATATAATGTCAAAAAGACTTTAAAACATGCAAACCTTTTAACTGAAAGGTGAATTTCACAGGAAAGACAGAATCAGGTCTTATTCTTGCTCCTATAAGTTATATCCCAAACATAATCTGCAAAATTAAATGACAAAAAAAACCAGTCAAACCTGCAAAACTCAGCTGCAGAACACTGGATGCAGCTCAGCTGCACCTCCTGTGGGTTACAGGCCTTTTGCAGCAGTAACGAGGCTGAACTACCTGTGCCTCTGGGTCTGATAGATGCTGCCTGTGCCAGCCCACATTCAACAAAAGATATCCACAGGGCTTCATCTATTCGACTTGATTAGGTGTCTTTAAAAAGAAAAATAAACACACGGGAACATTCATGGTTGCTGCAACTTGCTTACCTACTTACATTTAAGAATGGTTTCTATGCCAAATATCTGTGCCTGAAAAAACTCCTGTGTATAGTTCAGGAACTAGAAGAGGACTACTCTAAATACACAGTTTGCAGAGTGTTTATAGACTAAGAGACTTCGAGTTTATGGATTGCACCAGCTGTCCAGTTCCCAAAAGAAAAGGGTGAGAAATCACCTTTTCTGTTCTAGGAATATAGCTATTTTGTGGTCTTTCGCTTAATACCAAATCGCCTTACTGTGCATTCGAGGGCAGAGAGAATCAGGTCTTTCTACCAATATTTTCTGAAAGATAACAATGGTTTCCATATTCAAAACAAACAAGAATAGCAGGATTTTAGAATTTTAAATACACACACTTGACCGCATCACAAAGTCTTGTGTTATCTGAATTGGTGAAATAATATGGAAAAAAAGAGGATAACACAAACATATGGTTTTACTAACAATAGTTTTATTTTATGCAGGATGTTTCAGAAAATTCTGTTTGGACAGTGTATACACTGGAATTGCTCAGACACAGATATCTACTTAAATGTAAGACCACACACATTTAAATCCAAATTCATCCTACTTCATCTGAGGCCTGTCAGTGGGCATCTAAATTAGGGGTTTCACCACTCCTGGCTTTTGAGTATTTAAAAAGATAGCAGCATCGTCTCATTTACCTTTGAGGGCAACACTCATTTTCAATTGATTCTAGGGTGACAAGACTCTTTATTTAGGTGTGAAAGTTAAATTACCTAATGTGACATAGATTAATTCAAGTCATGTTCTTAAAACTCCACAATACCTTTCGTAGTAAAGGCGGTAAACAAAGTGCTGAATTTATACCACCATAAATGAAGCTTTCAGAAATTATTCTGTGTGAATGAGATCAGACTGTCTTTGTTCTTCTCCATCACGCTTAACTCTCAGCACATTGCCTGCTTGAAAGATGTATAGTTTAATTTAAAACAGCATCATTTCAGCAACATGAAACAGCACTTTCCCATTATTAAGTAATTTCTGAGACAGCAAGAGATTATCCATTCACATCCTTTACGAGAATAGTGTTGATTGCATACCAGCAAATTTCTCACTAAAGAAAATCAAAGTCCTGACATTTGAAAATTGTGCTTTGTAGATTATTTGGAATACCTGCTTGTTTCTATACCTCCTTTTATGGGCTTATAAATTTATCAGACAGCCTACAGATAGTTTAGATTAGAGTTACAGAGCAATTTACATTTTTAAAATTATCAAAATACATTTCCTTTTGTCTCCAAATACCAAGAAGAGTAATTTTTAATAATCATTTAAGGTATTTACCTCATGTCATTTCATCTGTTTTGGAATATTCAGGCTAACTAGTTGATAATAATTTTATGATAGTAGATGACAGTATTTTGTTCCTGTTGAAATCAATGGCACAACATTCACTGAGGTCATCAAGACATCATTCCACTTATGGTCCAATTCTGAACAGCTCACAATTTACAGATTTGATCCATATTTTATAGTCCATATTCCACACTGAGATATGGTATTTGAGACTGTAAGTCTCCAGACAGACTATTCACTCAGAAAGCAGCCCATTCATCACAAGATTCAAGCAAATCAGGTTTTACTCTGAACCAAAACTAAAAAGGAGTACAAAGGAAGGAATGAAAGTTCCTGCCCTGACCAGAGAACTGTTAAGATCCAGTACTTATCCTCTTGAAGAAAATTTATATGTAAATAAAAAGAAATAATTTTGATAAATTATTAAGCCACCTAAACAAGTATCACAGCTTCTAATTACAAACATTTCAACACATGGAACCCAACATATGGGCCACTTGCAAAAGGGGTAATTTTTTTAACTTACAGAAATATTGATAATATTGTTTTCATCCTTAATCTTGAACTGTGCAGTTCAAGTGTTTTCAGGGAATGTAGTATTATATTCTAGTTAATGTATGTTTATGTTCATCAAATAAATAGTGTCTCCAATACTAATAATTGACTGTAGGATGGACAGGAGTTTGCTACCAGTTATACCATTATGTTTCAACAGCAAATGGAAACATTTTTAGAGTTTAAAAAAATTCCAATCCATGACTGATGCTTTACAAATCAGTTAACAATAACTTTATAAAATCTGAAAAGCAATTTTTGTTTGAATTGCATTCTAGAACTAACAGAATAATATTACACTGTCAAATGAGTTGTGTCATATATTTTGCATATGAGGACATTGTACAGAAATTAGACTCTGGATCTGGAAAATTAACTGTTCAAACATAAATCTGACGAGGACTGCATGCCAGTTGCATGCAAAAAGGGTGAAAGAGCCAATCTGACCATGATACTGAGAATCATCTCCGCAGACGTTGCTCTTGGAAAAACCCTACTGGGAGCAATAGAGGCATTTAGATGTGCTCAGAGACTACAGATTTATCCTTTTGGATAGAACTCTGAATGCCAAGACCTATGTGCATCTCCCCAGGGCCAATGTCACTTACTTACAAAGTGAATAACTGAAATGTTTTCCTTGGTGTTTATTTTCCTTATGCTTCCAAATACGATTTAGAGATAAGCATTGAAATAAAGCCTGCCTTTTTAAAAAATACATAAGAATCCCAGCTGTGTCATAATTGGGCAGTTCAAACTACAATATAGTACAAATAACAATCAACATTTAACAGAGGGAGAAAAAGGAAGAAAAGAAGATTAAGTACTGAGACTAGTTTTCATGAGTGTATTTACAGAAGTGTAAATGAAAGTGTCAGAACACTTTTCAATACCATGTATCTAAACAGATATGTTTTTCAAAAAGGTCAAATTCTCAAAGTTTATTGACATATTACTATATGGAGAAAGGGGAGGTTAATGTTTGTGTCTATGTAGTGACCACTCTTCTTCTGAATTCTAGTAACAGAGAATTTTAATAACAACTCTGTATACCCACAAAATCTTACCTTCAGCTGCCCTAAAACATCTGACAGAGAAAAGCCTTTTTATTTCTTCTGAATCTAGACTGTAAATCCTGGAACTGAAAAGTAAATGTTGAAATTTATTCTGTCAAGTACAAACTGTACAGACATCAATACTTTCTTTTAACATACAATCAAAAATGGCTCCAGAGAGAAGTCAATTTGAGAGAATGATACCTGGAAACAAAAGTTTCACTAAAATATCAATGTATATTAACTTATTTAGTATTTCCTTTAACATGGCACTCCACCTAGCCAAGGGTGAAACAGGTCTGAAGAGAAAAATACAGCTACTGCTAGTAAATGACAAGTAATTTACTGTGAGTGAGACCACAATAGCTTTATCATGGTAGAGGCCTGTTTTGGCATACTAATGGCTGTCTGAGAAAGAGGTACTTTTATTTACGTTGTAATGAGATATCTCAAGGATATGAAATGTACATATGGGAGGGTCAAAAGATGGGGTAAGACAGGGACATAATGGTAAGACTAGAAGAAAAGAGAATAACTCCTTTATATTAAAATTCAGCAAGGGTATCTGTAATCTCTATGAAGAAACTCACTGCACTTTTGACATTGCCCAACATTTACCACCCAAATAAATAACAATTACACGCTATTTCAATATAATAAGCTCTGATTCCAGCTCCCACAAACCAACTGAAGCATATTTCAACATAATTCCACTTGTAAAAAAAACAGATGGTAAAGGAAATAGATGTCTCTTTGTGATCTGATATACACATCTGCAGATATTTACAATATGCAAGCATTTCCAGAGAATTCTGAGCAAGTTAAATTGGGAAATGGGAATTTTTTTCTTAATGGGCATGTGCAAGGAGTGTGACTCAAGAAGAAAATAAGCTGTGACAAAGATGCAACTATCCTATCAGGCCTATCTGTTTTCAAAAAATATCATATTACAGCATCATGTTAAAGAAATACCCATCATGATAAAAATCAGACAGCTTTGGAAATAGTTTGCTGCAGGGAAACATCACTCAAATGTGAGGTGGCTGAGGGTCAGGTGATTTTCAGATCTCTCCCCTCTCTGACAGAAAACCTGAGGTTAGCAATGGCTGTCCTTCAGAAATTCATTATACAGACAGGCAAAAGATCCCAAAGCAACACAGGGCTAGAGATTTATTTGAGGTCTTTTAAATCTCAGGTTGCATTTTATGCAGACATCAACAATGAGCCACTGCCAATGGCATCACATAGTTACTCTGGTCCCAGGAAACTATGCACAAAAATTAGCAGAGAAATGTGTTACAACAAAGAAGGATGGAAGAGTCTCACTCAAAAAGAGAAAATCCTTGCAGAACCTCTAAGACAAGAGGTATAGAATAAAACAGTTCAAGAAGTCAATATGTTAACAACCTTCAAAATTAGGTTATGTTGAGGCAGGTCAAAACTACACAAATTTAACTGCTCATTTGAGGGATCTTGCTAGTTTCTTAGATTTCATCCCATTTCTTTTTCTCCACATAATTTATTTCAGGCTCACAAAGGGTGCCAAATTTGTCAGGAATGGAGAATTAAGACTTCTGTTTTGTCAAACATCAAACCCCAGTTTAAGTACCACATCTGTGACATGAAGGAACCATATCCTAGAATGAGATTTAATATCCAAGTGCATTCCAGCCCTGGAACCTGTCTCCTCAAATTGTAAATAAGAAACTAGATTTACGCAAATGTTCTGTTTCCTTCCACTAAGGGGATGCTGAGCAGCCCTAAATCTCAGCTTACATTTATTTGGAACCACTATAGTGACCAGTGAGACACTGACAGAATGCATCACTAAACCTGTCCAAGAGGGCCAATAATCACCATTGGGAACAGGTGCAGTTTGACAAGTATAATCTCATACAAACCATCATACAATCATCAGATGGTAAATACTTTCCGGAACTAACCATTTGGGCTGGAGTCAAACTGGTGAGCTGGAGGTGAAAAGCTCTCTGTTCTACTACTAATCCCCTGAGCTATACAGGCCCCAGTTGGTACTTCTGCAAAGGTTCACACAGCTTTCTTAGAAAGGCTGCAAAAGTAGTTACAATATCTTTTCAAAGAAAAACAAATCAAAACAAACAAAAAAAACCCTTCCACAGTTTCAAGAACAGTTACATTTTTTCTTAAAATAATCTCTCTGAAAGTAGCAGACTGTACACATTTTACAAGAATAAACAAACTTATCTAATATTTATCCACAAACTGGGAGTCAGAGATAATTAGTGCAAATTTCTGCTGACCAGCAGCACTTATTCTATAAACTTTGGGTATCCTAAGTGGTCCATCAGTGAACAACAGATATCTTCAATCTGTCTAATCTCTTCATGGGGCATGTTTTGTTTCCAGGCATGAATGCTACTTGGTGAAATTTCCCCTTCATAAGGAAGATAGAAAAGACTGGTGGAGGTGGCAAATAGTATTTGGTTTAAGCTAGCAGGAGGAAGAGGAATACCAAGAAAGGCAAAAATGGTTTCAGCTGTCTTCTGAGGAAAGCTCACAATATCCTCAAACTTGACCAGCTGATAATTTGTTGGCAGCAAGTCCCTGTTTATTCTCATTGCTGCTGCTGTGTTTGCTAGCCATAAATAAGACAACACAGAAATAGCATTTGAATTAGAATTTGAAATTTCTTTTCTTAGTGATTCAAACTCAGAGGCATAGCCTTCATTTAAACTACATTTTTCTTTACCATTCTCGCCTTTAAACATTGCAGCCAAGCGTTGTGGAAAATTTTTCAAGGAGTAAAGGCTTGGCTTATTTTTGTACAACATTGAATAGACCCATGCCCGTGGGTCCCTCACTACATATAATGCTCTCATTGATGGACCTAAGATTTCCTGAAAGAAGGGAAGCTTTAATGTCCAGCTCCCACTGCTTAAACTAAGCACAGGTCGTGCATTAGGATAATAGATGAGATGTCTTCTCAGTTCCCTAATATATTCAGCATCTTTTTCTTGACTCCCTCTTCCCCTGCTTCTTTGATCTGACAGGGATTCTCTCTTTTTGGACCTTTTCTTTTTGTCTTTGCTTAATGCAGAATGCTGAACAATTTTACTTCTGCTAGCTTCATACAAATGAATGTTTTGTAAATGCAGCTTTGTGTCTCGAACTAGAGACTGAAGCCACCCTTGGATAAGACGAAAATTACCATTCTGGACATCAGAAATCTTCCATTCACATGGATCTACAAAGGAATCAATTTCAAATTCAATCTCAGGAATTTCAAGGTAGGGTGTAGGTATCCTGATGTATAAAAAGTCACTGGTATTGAAAAACAGCTGTTTTAAAATTTCTGCACCCGAAGTGGGAAGTGAAGTAATGATAACATCTGGCAAAACGACGGGGTTTCCTTCTAATTGTTTGGCTTTATTGCCTTTATCACGTTCTAGTCTTGTCATGTCACTGCTCCACTTTGCACAGATGGGCTGAGTACACATGCTCCACACATCCACCAATTCAATAAGCCACAGTGTGACAACCAGTATCAGGATCCAACGCAACATTTTACCGAAGGATATGTAAAACCGCCACTGAAAAGCCAGTACGACCAAACTGACACCCAAAACTAACCCTGCAATTATGTTCACTTTGAATCCGAATGGGAAAACTACCCTATTATTTTTCATCTCTTTTTTCACAGATTCAGTACCCAGACCAAACTTGGTCACTTTATTTTCATGAACTACTTTAGCAAAACCACCAAATCCCAAATAATCAAACCTTGCCTTTAAATTCTGATACTCAGTCACAACAGAGATGGTATTTTCAGTGTTGTTGACACTGAGCGAAATCTGAAATCCAGACTTTGCATTATCCATGAGTCTACAGTTAGAAACATTGACATACGGGCCATAGAAAAGGTAAACAATCCTTGTAAGTGTGTTTTTCATTGGAAAGGTAACATTTACAAACTGAGTCCATCTCTTTTTGAATTCAGCAGCTTGTTCAGCCTCCTGTATCCTAGCAACAGGACTACTCCCACGATGATCAAACCAAAACATCTTGTAGTGGGCATCCCACACATCCATCATAGCTCCGTTGTACCTGTTCTTAAACTTATAGGGTATGTATTTAAAATCAATGTCAAGGTTATGAAAAAAGGCACTGACTGAATTAACAGGAGAGTCTTCCTCCTTCTCGATGTGGTCAACCACTAACAATGTCTGAGAATTTAGGAGCAGCAAAACACGATACACGCTTTTCAGTTTCATTGCTGATGTGTAAGCAGATACTGCCTCACCACTCACAAACATCATGTCACCAGCCTGGGAGGCTGTTATAATTTCTCCAGTTGAGTCTCCAACCTCATCACCAATCCACTTCAGCCACTGGGCACACTCACCAAGCTGTCCTTCCCAAGGCTGGTTGCACTGGCTTGTAGGAGATGGAGCAAACACCAAGACATTGTTCAGGTGGCTGAGTTTAGGTCCATAAAGAGCCTCAGATACAAACACCTGTCCATTGGGAGCAAAAGTGAAGGAGTTCTGATCGGGATGTTCATGTCCCGGATTGAAACTTCTCCACCCATCAATCCATCTATAGGGTTGAAAGTGAACGATATCGTAGACAGCACGTCCACCGAGTTTCCCAGACTTGAAGGACACAAAGGTGTTTGTCTGACTGTTTGGCAATCCAGCCCCATAAGTAACAACTCCCCAGTTAGGAAACACATGCATTTTAGCTGTACCATAGTCAGGAGGTGGCTGAGGAGTGATTTCAGCAGCATACCATATAAATTCAGTATGTAATGTGCTCCACCTCTGTGCAGTGGATGGCACCATTGGCCCATCCTTGGGTCTGTGCTTTCTAATTTGCTGTGCCAGCCAGTTACCAGCTCCATTCTTCATGACGAACTTATCCAAGAAAACCAGTTGGCTCTCAGGACCATAAAACCAGTTGTAATTAGAATCTGCAACACCCACAGTCCTCTGGAAGCCTGGCAACAGGGTGGCATAGTAAAACCAAAAGTGCATTTTCAGCCAGTTATTCTCCAAGTTGTTAATACCAAAGTGGCGCTGGGCCAGGAAAACATACTGGGTTACTGACTTGGCTGTGTAACTCCCATAAGCTACTCCCTCATCCAGAGACCCATCTACAATATGATTGAGGAGAAACATTGTTTTCTCCATCACATCAACAACAGTGTGTTTCCAAATATTCGCCTGAGATCCTCTGTCCACTCCAGCAACTAAAGCCCCAATAAGCAAAGCAAGCATATTGGTTGCTTGGTGATTATGGAGAAGCTGCTTTCCCCAGGAACGAACCTTTGAGTACTCATACATTTCCTCACTTACAGACCATATCTTATCCAGGTATTTTTGCCTTCTCTCATTTTCCAGTGAATTATACAAGAAGTCAAAAGCAGTGGCAAATCCTGTTAGGGAGTGACCGAGCGGCACTTCATCTCCAGGTGCATTCTCAACCAACCAGTTTTTGTAGCCAGCCATTCTATCCATATATTCTAGGGCAAAATCAAATGCAGCTTTATCTTCGGGGCACAGCAAACAGTAGAATGCTAGAGGTGGCAGGTTGTTACCATAAATCTCATTCCACTTGGCTGCAAAATCAATGTGCTTGGGTGGAGGTAGGTAGTATAAAGGGTTGGACAGCATAACCATCACCGCACTTCTGATGGCTCTGAAGAGATGCAAATGGCTTGTACGAGCCTTCTGCCTCAGTGCCTGAACATCCTGAGCATCAAAATACAAGCTTGGATGAAGAACTGTTCTTTTCAGCTTCTGCTCAGCACTAAGACCTTCAAGTTGCTGTTTTTCATATTGATCTACACTTTCTATGAAAGTCACCCAATCAGAATAATTGCTTACAGAGTCTTCGAAAGTGAAGACATCAAACACCATTAATGCTAGAAATAGAGTATGACCCATGAACATCAGAGCCATGATCCATTAGGCAGCTCCTCTTCCCCAGGCATACATTTCTTCACAGAACAGAGTGTTCAGATATTAAACTTTCATCCAGTTCATAAAAAAAAATATATCTTAAGGCATATTTTTATGAGAAAAGACTTATTGTATACTGTGCATTACAACAAAGGCTCAGACTACTTGTAATCTGAGATACAACATTGAAATGACAAGGCTCTTGAAAAATTAAATCTCAGGTGCCTTGTCTGTTCACACTTTTCTCAAATACAGCACTACAAGCATAAACACTAAAATCAGGGAAAAAGCAAAATCGCCAAGATATGCATATAAAGCGCAGGTTGACTGTACAGTAACAGACTGAAACACTATCTCTGGGTAACTTGAAAACCATGATCTGAAAAGGGAACTGGAGTCATACATTTGCCTTTTTAAAAAGCTTTCAATCAGGCCAAATTCCACTTTTAGAGCTGATGAAAACTCCACTGATCATAAAATGAAATAATTTATTCAGAAAAATGTGTTATATTTGATAAAATCAGGAATATACAGCACTTGAAATATAGAATCCAAAACTACTTGTTACTGTCTTCAGTCTTCGCCTTTTCTCGATTCCCTTACACACTCTTTCCATTCTTCTCTTTTGGGATTCATGGAGGGATGGAAAGGAAAAGAATAATTTTTAAAAATCAACATAAATCCTCCATTAGATCCTTTTGATGAAATTGCAGTGCTTTTAACCGCTATTCCTCTCTGTTTGTGAAAGATGCATCTGAATTAAGAGTCATAGAGTACTGACATATTTTCAAGTATTTTTGATCATTTCTTCAGCCAGTGATGCCCAAATTTGGCCTCAATGATTCAAAAAATCCTGCTCCTTCCATTATGATGCAAAAGGAAAACATGTGAAAGAGGCAGAATGCCAATATTTTCTTGTCAGAAGAGTAGTTTCAGGTTTCCTTTCACTTCGCATGTTGGTTCTTCCTGTGGAAACAGAAACAAAAGTTCTCTGAAGCTGTGTAGACGTCAGAACATATTTAAAGTACTTTGGTTCACAAAGTGCTGCCAAGTTTCTAGGAAAAATGGGTTAATTCACCTTTTAAGGAAATAAAAAAAAAAAGAAAGAAGGAGCATTTTCAAAGTTCCACAAAATCTACCCTTGGCAAAAACCAATTCAGATTGGCTACTCAAGCTCGGTCTATTTCACCTTCTCCAGCGTGAACATGAGGTCTCGGGGAATATTTTCCAGTTACGCTACCAGGAGCTACTCATGGAAATAAATCCGACACACGCCACCGAAATTCAGCTCAGCCCGAATTAAAATAAAATGATACGTGCATTCCTAGCCCGCGAGCGGCTCTGCCGGCGGAGGGGCGGCGGGAAGCAG
>WEKY01044461.1:0-13295 GCA_013390045.1 Picathartes gymnocephalus
GACCCCCAGGACCCTTTCTGCAGGGTTGCTTGACAGCATCTTGTTCCCCAGTCTGTATGTAAATCCAAGGTTGGATGTAAATACAAAATGTACAGGAGGTACAAACATAAAGAATTGAATAGTTCAACTCTCCAGACCATGACTACTTTCCTGTCTTTTAATTCTATTATTTCAGAAATACTGCTAATATGGTCTCATTTGTGAGATACCATTGTCCTGTTTCACCAGAGAACAACCCATGTTGCCCTGTCTGAAAGGTAACTTCCTGCTTTATTATTAAATGTGACTTTACCAATCATATTTATTTAATAGTGAAAAGACATTAAGTTACAGGAACAGCTTCTATTGCCTATCTTAGAATGCTTATTAAAACTCCTTCTTTTTATTAATAGATTTTAAGTTTCAATATTTCATTTAGAATTGTCAGTGTTTACAAAAAATAATAAAAGTAATTATGTGTATTACAGGTAAATAATAACATGGAAGATGAAAGATAGCTGCATTTTTAGTTGAGATGCATTTTATACATTGTACATTATGTTACTGGCATAATATTTTATCTTCAGTTCTCAGGTTTATTTGTTGCTTAACAATAAATGTACATTATTGTCTAACAGGTTGCTTACCCCAGAAATGTTGAGACATTTAACATTAACATTAGTGTGGGGAAAATGTTGTCCATTTCTGATTATTTAATGTAATAAGTTATTCTGATTTTAGTTGTGTACAATTGCTAATAGTATTTACTCTTATGTATGGAAAACAGCATCAACATGGTATGGTTGGTAATAATGACTGCAAGTTTTAACCATGGAAAAGTGCTTATATTTTAATTTTTAATATTTTCAGTATTAATTAGGTAGGACTAGACCAATCAAAATTTTGTTTCCATTTTGCTCATCTTACTTTTTGAATAGGAAAATTGAGTATCAAATGAACAATAATTTTCTGCCTGAATTTTAGCTTAATTTCTTTCCTACTAAGTTTTAGGTCTCATGTTTTCGTGTGTAATATTTTTACCAAATCCAGCACACTGAACACTACAGATCTCACTGAAAGCATACAGTCGGTAAAAGAAACACACAAACCTTGAGATTGAAGAGCATTCAGACTACCCAAGTACCAGATCACCCTGACCTCCTAGCAAAAATCTATGAATGTACAGATTTTCTGGTCCAGTATTCTACATGGGCTATAGAAGATCACAGATCATGATGCCCATTATAATTCTAATAAATTAATGTCTTAGATGTGATTTTATTTTTTTTTTCTATACTTTTCTCATTGGTGAATACTATAGAACTGATTAGTTTAGTGATTCCTATCTTAAATGTATTAAAAGATTTTATTTCCTTTTTCCTGTATTACTGTTTGGACTTCCTGGTTTTGGGCTCTATGTATTCTTTCATACATTGTTATACTCTGAATAGCTTTGTGCCTACTTCAATTTCAAAACAACTTTCTAGAAATGAGTGCCCAGAATTATATTAAATACTACATGTGGGATTTCATGAGGCTTTTTTTCACTGATATTGCCTGTGTCAACTGGAAATATTGATACTGATGCATTGTCTTTTTCACAGACGAATCAAATTTTTATGTTGCAATTTGGCAGTAATCAATTCATCCATCTAGGCTCTTTTCCAAGCATATAACCAATTTTCTTTTTTTTTTTTTTGGTCCTCAAACACATGATCATGATTTTTTTTTGATTTTTACACTGCTTCCCCTTTCTATTCCTCTTTGTAACCTGCCTCCAGAATTTTTTCCACTTTTAGCAGTACTCATTACCATTTCCTTACTTAGCATACAATTCACTGTTAGTCATCAGTTTTTCCTCTGTTAAAATAAGAAGTTATTCACAGAATCACAGACTGTGCTGAGTTGGAAGGAACCTGCAAGAAGGAACCTGAAGTTCAAGTCCTGGCCCTGCACAACACCATTCCCAAGAGTCACATCACGTGCCTGAGAGTTCGCTTCTTGAACTCTGCCAGTTTTGGCGCTGTGACCACTTCCCTGGGGAGCCTGTTTCAGTGCCCAAACACCCTCTGGATAAAGAATCTTTTCCTGATATCCAAGCTAAGCCTCCCCTGACACAGCTTCAGGCCATTCCCTCAGGTCCTGTCACCGGTCCCCGAGACATCGGTGTCTGCCCCTCCTCTTCATCCCATGATGAAGATGCAGACTGCAATGAGGTCTCCCCTCAGTCTCCTCTTCTCCGGGTTGAACAGACCAAGTGACCTCAGCCACTCCTCATAGGGATAATTTCTGTGGCCTGGTGTTTGTCTTGCTTGAATGTTTACAAACATTCTCAAGAGACCTGAAGTTTCATGTGCCAGTTCCTTCGAGCACAGAGGCAATAAAATCATCACAATTTGAGTGCACTGGGACATAGACAAGCACATCCTCAGAGTGAATGAAAGTCATTGAGCACTTCCCCACCACATTCTGATCTTTCATATGCTTGTCTTGTTAGTTTACAATATAAAGAGCAGTTTATTGCACTTAGCACTCTTTAGGGAGCAGTGGATGAACTGTGGGGCAGAGTTGCACAGGGGACGAAACCACATCCGAAGGTAGAGCTCTCTGAATGTTTCATCACTTCAAACATGGAAGTCTCCATGTTCATGCTTCCATTTCCATTCTACACTTGGCCTCTGCTCATGCAGAAGGTTTCAGAGTCCTTCACAAACATTTATGTGTAACATTTACTTTGCTTTTAACACAGAAGTAGATTCTTCTTATTTCCATTTCTACCATCAAAACTCCTCCTTCCCTTACCTTGTCTGGTTGCTTTTTGTCAATATTATTTTTGTAATCAGTGAATTCTTAAAAACTGTCAATATATTTTGAAAAGTTTAACTTCTTGTAATTTTGGCAATTCCTATTTCACATATATATTTGACTTTAAAGTTTTAAGTCTTTGTTTTCTTCATTCCTTAAGGCCTATATTCAGCTTATGTGGAATCAGACTACTACAGAAATATCATGTAACTGCTCAGTTTTTCCTCTGTAAAAGATTCCAACCTGAATGAATATTTCAGCATTTATGAAGGCCACAAAATTAGAGGTGACTGTAAAAAAATTCACACATTACCAGCACTTCAAACATTTAGTTGAGAAGATTCCTATATATTAAGAATGCCACTCCCTGGAAAGTGTTGCTTTGGGAAGACAAGCAACATTATCTGTGGATAACCTTCCTTTCTCCCCCTCTCCCTGAGGCTTTATTGCTGAGAAGGACATAATATATTATGAAATATCCCTTTGGTGAATTTGAGCATCTGTCTCAGCTATGTCTCATCACAACCTCTTGCCCTTCCTCAGTCTTTTTGGTTTGAAAGCAAAGTGGGGAGAAGGCTTTGATGCTATGGTTGAACTATTCAGTAACAGCCAAAATACCGTGTGTTATCAATGCTGTTTTAAACACACATGCAAATCACAGAACCATATGGGCTGCTAGAAAGGAAGTGAACTCCATCCAAGACAAACCCAGCACAAAAATGGAGAATATCAGTTTTTATTAGGATATAAACTCCTTTCAGGCAAGAAAAGTTCAGATGAAATATTACCAGTGCATCCTACCAAATAGTAAGAAAATATCTATCTGCAACTAAATGCAGATTTTTAATCCACCACAATATCCCTTAAACTTGTTTATGAATTATAGAAAAATGATCAGTGCTAGACTAGATTTTCAAAAACATCTAAAGACAGTGGCTAATTCCAATGTTGTAAAGATTTAAGGAATCTTTAGTTTCCTTTACAAAATGCAACATATGCAATTCTGTAATGATGAATACAGTGCAATAGCATGTACCACACAGAATCTGCCCTACTTAGTGATTCTGAAATCTCTTTTCAGTGGCACCTGTACAACAGTACTACTCCTTATAGTTTGCCAGTGCAAAGCCTTGAAGTGGCAAATCAGTGATCTTCCATGTACCACTTCATTGACTAGACAAATAGCTTTGGCAATACAAATTCATCTGGATTATTTGAAAGATTACATGTTTACTGCATGATCTTGCAACTCAATAAATTTACAGATTTATAGAATGTTGAGTTACACAACTGGAGAACAACTTCAGCTTCAAATTTTTTTTCCAGTCCCATGGCCTTTCCTTATGTGGTCGTAACTATTTATTTGAGTGTTTCCATTGGATTGCAGTATTTAATTTTTGAAAATTAAATTTTTTCTATGCCAAAGAATGGTTCTGTAGGCCAAACATGACTGAAGAGTAAAAGTAAAACTCAACAAACCCTCAAGATTTATTGTTAAGTAAGGAAAATCAGTCTCTTTAAAACCAAAATTCAGAAAGATCTATGGCATCATTACAATTGTGTGTCTACTCACAAAATGAGCTCTCATAAGACAAATTTAAGAAAAATGCTATTAGTGAAAAGCAGACCATTATAAAAATGAAGCTGTAAGTACCTTTCTCCCCCTTTCCTCTCCTTAAACACTCAAGTGGACTTATGAGAGCAACCACAAAAGACCAACCAGAAGTTTTATCAGTCTCTATAGGTCTTTGATGAACATCAAAGTAAAAAAGCCTTTACCAGAGTGCTGCAAGATTTAGCTGAAAATATATGAGATTAATAATAAGTATGTCCAATATGCAAAAATATTCCAAGACATGCAAAAAAAAGGGATTTATTTTTTTCCTCAAAGTTATTCTTTTTCCCCTCAAGTATTCTATTTTTTGCTTTTCACTAAAGAGAAAAAATGATATGACAATATGATGAAAGATGGGTAAATATTTATTCATGTGGTGTGAAAATGCCCATTAGAGCCCAATTTAAACAGTTATCTGAAGGAAATAGTGTTACAAAGAAATATCTAAGTTTTGGATTATCCAAAATGGGAAGTGGGAGAAGATGGTCTGAAATAAAATGACCTACACGTGGTACTGCAGAGCCTTGATCTTCACAGAGTTTTTCAATGTCTTAACTTGTGTACCCTGCAGATTTTGGAAGTATTTATTAGAATACTCAGCAGTTCAGTTAATGCTACATTTCATGACATTAACTGCCTTTTTTCACAGCAAAGCTGTATTCCGGCACTTAGTTGTTTCTGCAAACTGGTTGCATAGTTCTTTCTGTTTAATCTCATAGTAATGCATTTAATGTTATTCCTCTAATATATTTTAATATATTTCTTATATATTTCTTATATGTTTAAGAACATTATATTTCTCACTTATTTGTGACCAGTTAATATTGACTTGTTCTTGTGACAATATTGTCTTTCTTCTCTTCTGCAGCATCTATGCACTCCATGTAGTGACAACCTTAAGAGAGTTCAATAATCTTTCTACTCTTCTCAAAAATTTAAAACACTTTGCAGTTGAAGCTAAAATCTCAGTTATGGTAGCACTAGCAAATGTAGGTATTGTAGATATGTGTTTGAAAGTTGGCAGAATAGCCAGCTGAGAGGAAGTATGCTGGTCTTTGAGAGCAAGGGAGAAAACATTAATGGACTCCTCTCATATTTCGTGGCCTTTCACCTCACCTTCCACTGACTTCTATGAAACCCTTGTGCTCATTCTTTTTGTCATTACAATTCTTTCATTTTGTGTAATCTAAAAGAAAATATATTAAATTTAAAGATATTAATTGACACCCCAAAAGCCTCTTTAATAGAACAAATCTAAATCAAACTTTCACTAACAATTAACTTCAGGACAGGCGTTGCTGGTTTATAATATGAAACAAATTCTAGGAATCAACCACACATAGACAAGAAATTTAGATGACACTGGTTCAACATCATACTTCATCCTTGTTTTCATTGGGAGACATGAGAACACTGGTATTTATGCACCAGCATCTTTTGAAAACACCTGCAGGCAACAGAGCAGAAGGTCGGAAGGGCTTTAATTCTTGCTCATCTGTAGAGAAAAGCCGTTTACTTCACTTGCATTTATGTGAAGTAAAGTTAAACTTAGCATTAGCTCAGGTTAATCATGGGTAATTATGTTGTACATCTGCCCCCATTAATGTTTCCGAACTGTCACTCTCAAAGTTTTGCTTGTTCTGGTGCTAGAGTAGGTGTTTTAAATCACAAGTTTCCAGAAAACCAGGCGGCATAATTAAAGTCAGATAGTGGCAAGTCTGGCATCTACATTTTATAATTAACAAGTGAATTCTTGATTTTCCTCTATTCTGAAAGGCTAAAGTTCCCGCAAATTAATATTTTACTTAAAGCTTATATGCCACATCATTAAAACAAAAGTGCTTTTTAGGTTTTTTCCATTTAAAAGTTGTGAAAATATTGTTAAAATGTTATAGAATCAAGACAAAATATTATAGTTAAAACCTTTATTTATTGTAATATATCTCTGTGATGTTCTTTAAAAATACTGAGTCAGTTTCAAAATTCCATTTTTGGATAATTTAACTGTCCTTTATGAGTTCTAACCACTTTATTTCATACAACTTTTTCTGATTGCAGCATGTGTACTCCCCTGAAGACAAATCTCTTAATTATTAAATTTCCCACAACTTTCTTAACAAAAATAAGCACATAAATATACAACTGTATATAAATTTCTTACGTGCCAACCAAGATTTTTTAAATTTCTGAAGATTTCATAACAGGAAGAGTAAGAAAGGAGAAGATCAATTTTCTAACCAGGTGAATAATGAAACTCACTCTCTTGAGTGAGTAAGAGAATTTGTGCTTCATACAGTGAGAAAAGCTCTGAAAGTCTAAACTGAAACTACTGTATTTGGTTTAAATTGGTAGTAAGGAAATTGTGTAAAAAAATACATATATTATAAAAGTTTAATGTTTCCAAGATTTTTCTCATACAAATTTGTATATGAAAATACTGGAAGTCCATACACACACTTAATTATCTCTATATGACATTGTCCTTCCCTACCTTTCTCATAAAGTGTATGTTATACTGTTTTCCTCTAAAAATTATTTTGTAAGGTGAGGTTCCTGTGACATGACTTGAAACTTTGCAAAACAGTAGAATAACCCCAAAGTTTTATACCAGTTACAATAAACAGGTTGTCTACTTTTACACAGGATATATTCCCTTCTCCCCTTAATTTCCCTAAACTAGCAGCAGATACCAAAACCATGCAGAGCCATCAGAGTTACCACATTCATCCTTTTTCACAGTGCATTTGCAAGAAGAAATCCTTTAATATTTCTGGTTTGAGGCTGTATTTTTCAATGGCCTGAAGAAATGATTCCCTGCATGAAAAGAGAAGTCAAGTTCAATAAGGAAATAACATATTTCAAAAGGAAGAGACAGATAACTGAGTTACTAAAAAAAAAGAGGACAAGAGTGAGGGCAATTTGCATACATTTGTAATTGATAAACAAAAAAGATTCTTTTCATTATTCTTGTCAAGTTGTGAATGAAGACATTCAGCTCCATAAGGATAGAGGAATTCCAACAAACTGGTGTCAACTGGAAAAATACTGTTCCGATTCATTTAAAGACTATCAGTTCTTTCCAGTACACGTGCACATATTATCTTTTTTTATCTGAAAAAGCTTAAAAAGATTTTTGGATTAAGTAGCTACAGTAACTAAGTAAAATCTGAGCATTACACTTCTAGAAAAAATTGTGTGTTCTGATCCACATAAAGTCCCATAAATGGAGAGTCCTTTTAATTATAATCCTCTGTAAGCACACTATATTAAACCTAAAAATATAATGGTTAATATTTTATTAGTTTTAATAATTTCCTTTAATCACAAAAAGACCCCCATTTTTTGAAAAAATTAAATTATAACTGGTTGTTATCAGTTTCTCAATAGACATGGGAATATTTTCTTAGTTTACAGTATTATATTATTGCTAAATATTTATTCAATAAGATCTTATTATTTAAATATCAATATCTGTTTACCTGAATATTTGCTTCATTGAAACACAACTCAAGTAAAAATATTAAAATCTGTTACAACTAGAAAAAGAAAAATCCTTTATTTTTAGCTATTTTTGCCTGCATAAATAAATTTAAGTGAGAACACCTTCAATTTTTTGTCATATACAGTAATGTTCTTGTCAGTTGTTCAAATACCAGCAAAGGTTCACAAACACCAAATGAATATTAGTATTAAAAACAAACAAACAAACACGACTTTCCCAAGAGTGTGTAGTTTTTAGGTTAATGATAGAGAAATTAATGGTTGATGACTACCTTAGGATAGAATAGAGAACAGAATTCAAACAATACTCAAATACTCAATACTCGAATACTCAAACTGAACAATATTCAAATTTTGTTTCGCCATTTCCTACAGATTTGTAATGTGATTCCCTATATATTATTACCTTATTCACCAAATATTTCCAGTTTTAGGTACATAAGTTGAAATAGCACTGTGAAGTTCATAGGTTAGGAGTAACAATATCTATGTACCACAATTTCATCCCTTTTTTTCATAATCTAATGACATTCACAATATTTCTTTTCTGCCCCTGTTGCTTACAAGCGAATAGAAATTGGTGAAATTACTAAGTTTATAAGGAAAATGGTGCTTTTGCTGTACACAAAATTGTATTGACTATGAAAGGGGAATAAAGTAAGAGTAATTAAATTTATATTTAAGATTCTTTTATTAACAGTGATCTTAAATATGATTTGGAAAAATGGAAAATATATTAAAGACATCTTACTTCTTTGGTCTAAAAATCCCTTTAAGGATCTTATTAATCTTAGCTGTATTCTACCAAAATTTTTGGCAGAAGATTTACACATATCTGCATAGCAGTTCACAATATCTTTCCATAAATCTAGGCAAATAAACCCTTCTTTTTACTCTCCAGGTATAGAAATAAGGGACTAAAGTTTAAGGTCCAAAACTTTGAAATAGATAATAAATAAACTCCCTTCAAAATGTGAGACAGTAAGGATGATCTCTGTGGCTAAAATAAGAAGGAAACAGCTGCACAACGTTCAGAGTTTTCTTATGCAAAAGAACCCCATACTAAATAATTGATTTTTTTCCTTGTTCAAGACAATTGAAGCAAACTGAAAATTTCCTTTCTTCATTACATAAAACAGTAGTAGCATGTGGAGAAAAACAACCAAAAACAAACCCACAAAAACCCCAGAAAAAGCAAACAAAACGAACAACCATCAAACTGACAGTAAAGGACATTATCAACAGAGTTAACAACGTGCCATTCTGTGTGAGCATGAAGCTTCAGGATAAAAAACACATTTAAAAACAAAAACATTGCATCAGTTTCTTGTGGCTGTACTATCAACATAATTGAAGACAGAGTACGAGATATATGTATCCAACAGGACATAAGTAAGAATTAAACCTCCTATTGCTAGAAGGTCAAGAAAAAAATGTCCAGGGCTTTTTCTTACTGAATTGGAAAGGGAAATCATAAAATCACTTGTAGTACCTCTTCTGCTCTACTACCCATGCTCCACCACCTAGCACTTCAAGTTGGAAAGTTACAGCTTCTCTACAGTTGTAACAAATCCCAGCACATCCTAGCACACATCTGAACAACCAGAAGTAAAAATGTGACATATTTAAAGGAGCTATGGAAATATTTCAGGCAAAAAGTTCTCTCCTTGTAGACACCAGACACAAATATTACAGTATTTGTACACTATGTTAATCGGTATTTCCCTGAATACATACCTATTGTCAGAAGGCATTGTTTGAACTAGCCCTGTGAGTTTGGTTATATGAAATGACATATGTCTGAAGCCAGAAGGCTGTTCAGCCAGCAATGCCCTGTCATATGATACGGCATATGTATGCACCCGGGCTATGGAGCAGCCACATTAATAAGGGCTTTTCTGACTTAACAGACGAGCTCTCTATTTATATGATACCTCTAAAAGAACATTTTCTGCTTCTTTAAGCCTGGTTGTAATAGGGAAGCAACAAAAAAACTGAGAGTAGAAGCTAAGCTCTTTCTTACTGCTGCCTTCTTCCAAGAAAATATATGTGATACTGAACATGTCTGAATTTAATTCAACAACTCTGTAATTATGGTTTCCTAAGAGATGCCATTTATATGGTACTCTGCCATTTTCTGAAGTGATGCAGTTAAAAAGTTGAGAGTCTTGCAGAAACTTCTGGTAATGTAGGAGCTGTGTGAGCTAATCTTATGCAATTCTATCACTCCCATGGAAATATATATCAATGCTATTAAAATACTGCAGAGAATATTTATTTAGTAAGCAATGACTGAAACAAAAGAGAAGGTTTTGGATTTAAAGATGACTACTTTCTCCCATCTTTTTGAAACAAACTAATCCAAGAGTAATTCTTAACAGTTAACAGTGTGATTTAAAAGTAAAAAAAATCGTGGGGAAGCACTTACGGTGCTTATTTGTAGCTGTAAATTCCAATAAACATGTTCAGCTTCCAGCTGTAAAGTACTTAACACACCCAAAAACCAACCTTCCTACAAAACTATTTAGTTTTATCTTTACTAATTAATTATTCTTAAGAGACTGGAAAAAGCATCTCTTGGTACATTTGCTGCTGAAAGGAAAGGGTTATACTTGGAAGAATGGTGAAGAAGATAGTAAATTTGCTCAAGTGACCTTGCAACTGGGAATGCTAAGAATACCAGGGTGGGAAAACTCCATTTATTATGCCTAGTGTTGCTCATCCTCTGCCTGTTTTGAGAAATATAATTCCTGTGTACAGATATCACACTCTCACAGACATGCTTGATCCTCCTGCTGGCAGAGAAAGAGATCATGAAAGCACAGCCCTGTGCTGAACAGCATGTGCACGAAGCCCTTTCATTTATTGCAGAACCTCACAGGTACAGGATCTGTACCGGCACAGTTTTGGACACACAGTCTGGAAGTGCTGCCTTTAACGTCAAGAGGCATCACAGAGAAATGAATGTGACATCAAAGTTGATTATTGTTAAATTTTTTATTAAATATTTTTTAAAAGAATAATGAAAGATTTCCCAAGACAGTCTTATATATATCAAATCAAATGCTTGGGTTAAATAGCATCAGAAGAACATATTGGAGAAGAAGTAAAGGGCAATTCAGCAGAGAATGGGAAAAGAAGTAATAAAGTGAGTGTAAAACTAATGTTGATTGGTTTGAGGTTTTTTTTTTTTACTTATTGCTATAATTTTTGTTATATATTTTTTCCTGCTCACACTTAGAAAGCGCAAGTGCCCAAATTTTGGAGAGTCAAATTTCAACAGCTGTGGAAAATTTTACTTCAACAAGGCATTAAATGTTGAACATGCTGAAATTAAGATATTCATTGTCCCATGTATCTTACGAGTAGGCAAGACCTATTCCAGGAAAAATCCATTGATTTAAAATAAATTATTCAACACTTTAAATTGTTTCAGTTGATTAATTATTGTCACAGTTATGAGTATTTACTTCAACTACATTTTAATCTATTCAATTCAGAGTCCACCTATCACATTTTTTGTATCTTTGCACGGTAAAGGGCACAGACAACTGAGACTGTTCAGGATAGAAAAGCAAGGGCTTATGAGGACCTTATTGATGTCTATAAATACATGATGGGAAGGGATAAGGGCAAGAGGGATGGACTCTTTTTGGCGTACCCAGTGATAGGAGCATGGATGCAAGGAGCATGAACTGAAAAACACGAATTTCCATCTGTACAGTAAATACGACTTCATTAGACTGATGGTGGTCAAACACTGAGAGAGTTAATGGATTCTCCATTCTTGGAGACACCCAAAATCCAACTAAACACTGTCTCTGGCAATCTCTATAGCTGCTCAAGTAGGAAAATGTTGGACTAGATGATCTCTAGAGGTCTCTTTCAACCTAAATGATTCTGTGATTTTATGTAATAGTTTAGGGGAAATATTATGAAAATAACCATGACTACATGGTTTATATGCCCCACAGCAGGAGTTTCCTAGTCTCTGATTGTTTAGTGAGATGGTAGAAGAAGAGGAAAAGAAGGAAACAGAGAAAAGATGGAAAAAAGTGAAGAAAAGTATAAGTTAGGAAGGAACTAGGAAAATATAAGAGAGGAGAGAAAAAGACAAGAAATCACTTAGAAACTCCTAGCAAAGACCCATTTAATTGTACTGGGTGATGCTAAAACAAGAGAAGTGAGAGTAATTAGGAAAAGCAGGTTGAGAACTGAGTATTTTGGAAAAGACAACAGAAACTTTTCAACATGCACTCCTCAAGTCCCAGAATAGATTGCCGTAGACCCTTATGCTTCTAGCTCCTGCAGAGAGATAAACCTCATTCTTCTTACTAACCATGATTTGGTCTCTACATGAAGAAACACAGATGGCACCACATCCTGTCTTTAAAATTAAGGGCAGAATATAAAGCTGACAGCCATCCTCAGAAAAGAAAAGACCACCTTCCCTCTCTCCACAGATCTGCAGAAAAGACAAAAAGATACAGAGGGATAATAAGAGGGATAATGGAAACTGATATCATCACTGACATTATAAACATTGTTTTTCAGTACATTCTCATTTGTCAGCACCTCTGATTCACATAGTTTAAGAATGTAAATTTTAATATCACATAAAAGAATAATTGTTTCTGTGGCGTATCACTGACTGTATTCAGATTAAATCTGAGAGTAAAGCTATATAACTACCAATATAGGATAAAGGAGATCAGAAGCTATGGGTCCTCAGTAAAAGTGAGAGTCAGCCTGGTTTCTTCTTGATATGTTGTGGAAGGAATTGTGCATTTTTACTAGCACATTTCTAAAGTCTGCTTAGGTGGTAGGAAACACCTTTCAATAGATTTTGAAATTCATTTGTTTGGTTAATGAGGCATGAAGATAATTATTCATCCCCTATTTTCCCCTTCCCCTGCTTATTTTATCAGTGAATTTATCATTGAATTTGAACTGAAAAAGATTTATTATGTATGGTATATTATGCTAAGTTCTTATTAAAACCTTACTGCTGTTTTCATGCGGATGAATAACAATATTGTTGTTAACAGATATATTAATCTAACCATGAGTTTCAAGGAGCCACAGTACAAGCTTCTTGCTGCCAAAGGTCTACCTTACACAATGGCAAGGAAGCTCATATGAATGCCTGAGTCAATGAATAACTTGCATCTACTTATTTTTGAGTCAAACTTGTTTTCCAAGGACAATCTATTTATGTATAAGCCAAATTTTTAATAGTAGCATATATACAAGGTTAGCTACAGATACCTGAATGTCATGACCAAATAAGCCATAAGAATACCCTGAGAATAAATCTGCTGAATACTTTATTTGTAGTATCCTGGTACCTACAACTTAAATGAAAATGCAAGATGTTACATAATAATCAATTCAC
>WEKY01044575.1:2602-13851 GCA_013390045.1 Picathartes gymnocephalus
GATGTAGTTTCAGCATCTGTAATAGCACCCTACTGCTGGCAGGGTTAGAAACCTGCACAGCTTCTATGCCTGACCCTTTTCTCTTTCAGGTTTCACTTCAGTGCTGTGCTTTCAGAAGCATATCATTGAGCTGACTGCTTCTGACATTCAGGGCAGAGACCTGGCTTTACAAACACACAAGGCTTTGGGCATAACCAGGGGAAGTTTGTGAGAGGAAGTAGAAATGGTAGAAAAAAAGGTCTGTTTTAAAGATGGAAAATTGTATGTTCTTCCTAGATTGAATTTTTAAAGTTGAATTTGAATGTAAGAATGTAAAAGAGTTGTGTGTGTGTGTGTGAGTGAAATGTGGCAGGGACTTCTGTCACAAGTACTATTGAAAAGTCAGTCTGTCTGTACTTGTCAAGGATGAGCTCAAGATGATGATAAGTTTGCTTTAAGTAAATGGCAAGAGTTAAATAAACTTTTAAAGAATGTATCCAAATTAACAAAGGTTTGTTAGCTCAGGAGGCAAGTAATTTTCCTGTCTGATAGAAAGGAAAAGGATTTTTGAAGACCCGTAACCTATTCTTCAAGATGCACAGCAGTCAGACATACCATGTCTTGGATAAACTGCAATTGCTGTGACCAGATGATCTTTTCTACTGGAAATACTGCATTATTTGTTACNACTGCATTATTTATTACATTTATTTCAGTGGCAGCTATTTCCATTGTTTGCATATATATTTTAAAATAAAATTGACTGCATTGTGTTAACCATTTGCTATTTTAGATACAGTTAATCTCTGCAAATGTAGGTTATTTGTAAAGTAGATAAAGCAATGAAATATGACCATGTAAATGCCTATTCTACTCAGAAAAATTTTAAAGGACATTGTTAAAAACAGGGCAAAGTAACCTCAGTTATAGTATCATATAATTTCATCTATGCTGGTTGCTCAACCAAACTCATATGACAGTCTGAATGAATTCAGTCTGACTCTGAGCATTTACAGAAATTTCATGTGCAAGTTAAAAAAGAACCAAAATTCTGTTTGTGAGATCTATGCCAGAAGTTGTGGTTATGAGTAGCAACAATCTTCAGATCAGGCTCTTGATGAAAAATACCACAAGACGAAAAAGTGTGACATCAGACCTATAAAATAATGATCAAAGACTATAGTACACTTAGAATGTTCTCTTTTATTTTAAATATACATATTACAATATTTTGTTAGGCTTATATAGAGCACTATTATTTACATGATTCAGTGTTTATCCTTTAGGGAGAATTCCAGTGCTCAATAAATAAGAGTCAATGAGCTGCTCGTTAATCATCTTGGAATCAGTGTTCTGAAATATTAATTTCACATAAATGGTGAAAGTCTCTGAAATAATTATGGTTACCTGTAGTTTCATTCAGTAGGTATCTTCAGTCTGCAGTTAAATTAGGATGAAAACTCTGAACATCAGCAGAAAGTTCAACAACAACATCATATTAAAAAAATACCACAAAACATCAGTGGTTGACCTCTACATTTTTCAGATGCATCTCAGGGTGATGGTAGTGTTCAAAGGGAACAAAAAACCAGTTTTTGGTAGACTCCCAGATATAAAATGTCTGTATCATGGGGCAAAATATACAATCGCTAATAAATAAAAAATACAGCTTTTTGCAAGGTCTCTCAACATGGAATCTTAAAATGTGCCTGCAGGTTAGGACGGTTTCTATTATTTTTATTAAAATTTAATTTGCCATGGTTGCGCTTTCTTACATGAATTTATGTATTATATATATACTATATAAAACACATAAAAGTTGTCAGTACGAGGAATAGCATTAGCTGGGAACATGAAGAAAGGGTTCCTATCAGACCTCACTCAATGTTATGCTTGTAAGTTCAAATATACAAGAAAGGGACTTTGGTCCTGATCTTGCACTAACACAATAAATGTTGCCCCAGGTTCCTATGTACAGAACTTACTATCTCTGCTGAGATTGTCCCAGTCCTGCCTTGACAACCACCCCATTTTCATGTGAGCCATCACAGAAACTGAGTTTGAATCGGGACAAACAGCTTGTTTTTTTTTCTCCTAATCCTCATTACTGTACCTCAGAGGTCAAATCCATGGCACATTCTTTAAGTGACTGAATATCTATGACGTTCAGCTATGGCACACAGTTTTGTTTCCTCAACATACACAAAGACAGCAGGCAAATGCAGCTCGTAACTACCAGGCATTTATCCTAGAAAATGTAACATTTTCATCATTATTGGACTAGAAACTTATGTTTATTAACAGTGTGCCCATTTTTCAACAAAGCATCATTGATTTTAGTAGCATTTCAGTTTGGCAGAGAATAGTTTCTGAGTTATCTCTGTTACAGATTTGAATCTCTGGCACATTTAAGACACTCACCCACCTGATCAAATAATATTTTAAAGCAAAATTAATGTTTGATATAAAATAACAGTTGTGTTGAAAATGTGGAAAAATAGTCTACAAAAAATAAGTATAAAAGTGATCTCAGATTTATGAATATGTTTCATATAAACAAGTCCAGATGAATAATCTGTGTTAGAAATGTCCCTTCATAGGCTGTGTCACAACAAAACATCACATTTTTCACAGTTTATAATAACACAGATTCACAATGTAATGACATCTTATATCAGAAAAATAGTATTTTACAAACTATACATTTGGCATCTATTTTTAGATTTTTTTTTCTGTTTCTTTTTCAGTTCCTTTTTTCTTTTTCCTTTTTTTTTAAATTTTCTTACAAAATAGTGCAAAATTACAGTGCGTTAATAGAAGATTTTGCAAATCCTAATAAAAAGTCAGTATACTTAACTGTTTTGTTCATTCACTGGAAATAGTTTGGCACATTAGGATTTTGTATAGATGGAAAAGCTTCTCACTTGCTTCTTTTCAGTGTATCCATGGGTTCTTTAAAATGTCAAATCAGACCAAGGATGTTAACTTTCCAAACTGTTTAATCTCAGCTCTTATGTGTGTTACAAAGCGGCAAAGAAAATGTAGATTTTGTAATTAATTTATTTGCTAAACAGCATATATCAGTCTGGCTTTTCTTATGATGTTATAAATAAATGGATTGATGGGAACATTTTCCATCTGGTGACTGCTAAAGTGCTTATTTACAGTTTCAAGGTTCTATAGGAAATTTATCCCAACTTTATATATATATGTGTTGGTTTACCACATACCTTTCAAATTTTGCTATCAAACATGTTTCTATATCTGGATCCAACCAGGCTATATTAAGCCAGGGAGATAAAATTTCAGCAAATCCTCTTTTCCACTGGACTAATTCATAATAAAGAATAACAAACAGTTGCTTTTGCTGCCAATTTGCAATGACTAAATGATTTTCCTGCTAATTATTTACTTAGGAATGTTAATGAAGAGTTCCCCCAAGTATCAACAGTTCATTTGTACAGACTGGTACCACACCTCAAAAAAATGCTAATTCTCTTATTGCTTGTAACAGCAAAGTCTTCTGCATTCTCATAAACAGGCAGGGTATATGCTACAGGAGTGAGAGTGTCTTCAGCCACCCTGTGAGTGTGCCATGAAAAGCACAGAGGGCCTCAGATGAGTCTCAGCTCAGTTCTCTTCTTTCCTTGGCTGAAAGAAGCAATGCAAAACCTGAGACCACAGAATCCTCTACTAGAGGCTGCCAAATAGTGGCAACGAACCGAACCATAATTCAGGCTGCTAACCTGGGGGTGAAAGGCTCTCTGCCACATGAGCAAATCTCTGCACTATTCACTGCACAGAGACGGTTTTCAGTTAATTGTATAGAGAGTATGGTGACACAAAAGGTTGCCAATTAATTACATTTGCAATAGGGTAATGAAGTGACTTCTTCAGTATGAAAACTGCAGGATGATGTCTCTAGGCCAAATTATTCCTCATGAGTTGATGGTTTTATCATCTGTACCACCCTTTAGCAATAGTGCCATGAATTAAAATTACCACTGCATAGTTTATTTAATCAATTTATTGGTATTTCTGTACCTTTTATGAGCATATCTAACCAGTATGCTTTTTACATTGATTCTCTAAATGTTGAATTTGCCATAGCACTAACTAGATATTCAATTATTAGAAGGGAAACATCCATGAATAAGACAGGGTTTTTTTGGTCCAAGCCATTTCATACTTGGCTCAATCCTTTGTTACTACCATAGGAATCTCCTAAATCACCTGCTAACTCTGGTAGAAGATCTGCCCAAGCAAGAAGCAAAACATAAAGCTGAAATAACTATCTTGTATGAATCATATTGATTGATTTATAACATTTAAAAATCTCTTTTATGAAAAACAAACAAACAGACAAACAAAAAAATCCAAAACAGAACTGTCAGCCAAAATTAATGAAGAAGCCCCCCAGCTGGTAGGTAGGCATACAAATACTTCCCCTGGACTCTCTTCTTAATAACATACTAGTTTTGACCAAGGAAACACTTGAGTATTTGTTTAACTTTCACTGCTAGGTTTAAATAGGTCAGAAGCTTCCATGTCAGCCGTCACAGACACCTCTTGTTCCCACTTTGCACACACAGTGATTACTCATGGTCTCACCTAGAATGAACCAAATACTTTTCTCAAAGGGAAAAATAAAGTATGGCTGAGACTGACCCTCTGTAGGGCACACTGAGTCCAGATGTTAGGACATGACCAGGTTTTATGCTCTCATCCTCAGACAGTCCTCGAAATACTGTCTCAGCATCCTCAGCCACGCTGGCTTCTTTATGTCACAGGGAAGTTCAGAGACCCTGCCTAGCATGGGCAGGCTGTAAGCTGGGGTGCCGTGCTGAGGGGATGGCCTGAGGCAGTGGGGGCACATTTGGTGTGCTGAAGCAGAAGAGTTGGGCCAAGATTTATTGGTTAGACACCAAACCAGAATGAATCCAAGGTTTTCAGTGTGGATTGCTCACTACTCAGCCAGTCTACTCACTATGCATGTGAGGCAAAAGAGGCCACACAAATTGGTCTCTGATATCTATAGATCACGCTCTTTGGCACAATTCCTAAAGGCAATGAAAACATATTCTCTGGACCCCCAGTGCATTAAAGCATTTAAGATGCTCTTAAAATTAAGCACATTCTTAAGTCTCATGGTCAACTGCATACTCTTAAGGTCTTTTAGAATCGTGTCCAGAAAGTGTTGCTGCATAAGGACTTATATATAAAAAAAGAAAATAAGAATAAAGATCCTTGAATTTAGGTAAGAAATATAATTATCTTACTGACAGACTTCTCTCTTCCCCTGAATGTTATTTTGCATCTAATAAAAAAAGATAATATGAGGCCAACAGGATACCTATTCTTGAATAATCAGGAACAGTTATTGGTTATTTTACTGCTTATTTAGAAATGGGAGAAAATTATGTGGGGTTTTTTTAAGCCTATTTTGAGAAAGAAACATAGTAGTAGTTCTTTATTGTGTTCAGTGGTGTCAATTTCCCGTATCTTGCTGAGCCTGCATGAACTCTACAAATCTCCACATTCATGCTCTCTCAGTCCAACTTTCATTTTATTTGATCTGTTTCTTAAAAGACAAATATGTTGCTGGATGTCTCACCCTTTCTGTGGGCTTGTCTCAGGCTGCTTGCTCATTGTAAGCATAGATGTATGGAAAGAGGCATTCAAAGAAACTGGCAACAGCATTCACTAAGGAGTGGGGATCTCACACTAAGCAAGAGCTGCTGTGGACATTGCATATGAAGTGAAAGGAAAACTGCTTTAGAAGGATCTGCTGCTAGTTTTCTCTGATAGCTGTTCACATTCAGTGTGGTAGCAATGCATGGGCAGTTAGTATTTTTTCTGGTTTCGGTCTTATTTTCCACACTGAGAAAGGCAGTAATGTTGATAGCTGAGTGCATGACAGAGAGCCTAAAAACATCCAAAGTAAGCCATTGTAAAAGAAAGAATAGTGATTACTCTCTGCTTCACTGACTGCTTAGTTAACTTGTGACAAGTAAAACTCAAGATTGTTTTGGGCTGGCAAACAAAATAAACAGAGTATCTGAAACAAATTTGTTGAGAAAATAGTAAGAACTGGTGTGATTTCCCATCTTCTAGTTCTTTTTTGTGGTACAATTTTCTTCTTCTGCCAGTGGTACCAAAGCATAATATCTATTTGTCTAGTCCCATGTAATTTACCCTTCCACAACTGGTTGAGTTTGCTCATTCTCTTTCACAGTGATTTGCTATTTGAGTCTGTTTATGCTTGTTGATTATGTAGAGTAGACCACAAAGAAGCACAGACCTCACAAAGCTGAATGTCATATACAGACTGGAAGCAACCTTAGGTGAGTTAGATGTGTAGATCTGGGTAGGCAGCCTTTATGCATGCATGGAGCACAGACGTTTTATATCCATTGCTTCACATCATTTACTACAAAGGCTGGACCAAAACCACTTCATCTTCTGTCAACAAAGATCTTTATATCCAGAACTGCTTAAGGTCTGATACCAGCACATCAGCTTAAAAACATCATACAAAGTGAGCCCAATTTTTTTCCAGCCCTTACTCTTCAAGAATGTCTGTGAGGCATTAGGGTCATGTATATTTTTTAGGATTTGATAATGATTCTTATGCATAATTCTGGGTTAGAATTCTTTCCTGTTTTATTAATCTTTGAAGCAATTTTAGCAATGTTTCCTGAATGAAATGTATACGAGCCTTGTGTGGAGCTTCTGTTAAGAGAACAACACTTTTTCCAGTTCCATCGAAAGATTTTCACATTTCTTAAAATTCAGCCTAAGATTGGCCATACTGGCTGGATCCCATGCTTACAGAGGTAAAGACATTACTTACAGATTAAAATTCAGTGTATATTTCAAAATTTTCCTGTGTAAAATTGACCAATATTTGTAGTAACAATTCACATATCTTATAGATGCTTGCTTGTTATTACTATAAGGACCTGGCTGAACTTGCTGCCAAGAAACCAGTCTGATTTGACCTAACACACCGCTCAACTCTCACAATCTGAAGTGAAGAATGAAATAAAGGGTTGTGCACATTCACCTTCCACTGAGATCAATGCAAAGGAGTTCCAAATTCAAGCACTGAGGGAATCAGGTTACCAAGCTAAGCCAGTGGTACGTTCAGCCACTGAGAAATTCACAGTCCACCTGAAAACAAAATGTTATGATGTCCTGTAGGACAGACGGTAATCTATAGCCACTTGCCTGCAAAAAGATAAAATACTACTCACATTACATCCATGTCAGAAGTTTGTTTATAGAAGACTCAGTTTCATTGTATTGCATTAGTTTTCAAGGTAAACTCATCTTGCTGTGTACTAGAATGCTGGTGAGTTTAGATGATTCACAGTATATTTAAAGCTAACTGGATCAGAATACAGCTTTTGAAACCATAGGGAGAGCAGAAGTGATTCTACAACTTTTCCATGGGGTTTTGAGTTCTAGAAATTTAGATTTAATTAGTCTTATAGCTTTCTCTGTTTCTATTCCAGCCTGAAACAAAAAGAAAATAAAAATCTGACAAGTCACATTGTCTTTTGCTAAATATTTATCATTTATCTATCATTTCTTTGCTTCAGCAACATTGTTGTCTGCAAATTTAGTCTTAGTTACTTGATTGAAAACTTTGCTTGATCAGGGTTTTATACATCTCATAAGCAGAAGTCTTTCCAGTTTAACTTTTTTCTTTTTTTCCAGTAGCAGGTGTGATTTGCAGCACTTTGACCTGAAAATCCAAGATGATTGGCTTCCATTTGATACAAAAACATACCCATAGATTTGTGTCATTAAACCAACCTTGTACATATGAATATATACAGCAATCAGAAATTTGTCTTAGCTGAAAGAAAGAAGTAGTAAAATCAAATGACACGTTTAAAGTAGACATTTTAAACAGTTATGGAAATCATCACAATTTTGTATTTGCTATTAGAGCAAATTTAATACTTAAAAACCTACTTATATTATCAAATATTGATAGCAATTTTTGCTCGGAAGAGTGCATTTTTAATATCTGTCACATAAAATATTTTCAAACCCCAAAATTCATTACTTTAATAACTTGAAAGTTTATATATCAGCCTGATAGCTTATTTACTGAATTTCAGCATATTTCTTTCAGAAAATTGACTGCTTAGTAATTTTTTCCCCACATTTATGTGTCATAACATCAAGCTGTCCAGTTACAGTTAAATTCAACAGATCTTTACAGAACTGGGGAAAAATTCACTATTTTCCAAGGAATTATATGAGACAGATTTCTAAAATTTCTCAGCAAACTGCTTCTAAAAATCCATTATTACCAGCTGAATTCAGTGCATGAGGATGATGTAATTGAACGCCTTTTAAAAAATCTTTTTATCTCGGTGTAACTTTAGCACTACTTAAAGCCCTGGTTCAGGTTAAAAATACTTGAGACATATTGAGGGCCAAGGATGTACTGCATTTGAATACACTCAAAAATTGGATGAATCTGGGGTTTGGTCACCAAGATTGGTCATCTTCTCTTAATCTGACTTCTTTCGTCTTCAGAGGGTAAGAAGAGATATATTCCTAAAGCAACATAATGGGACCATTTGTTAGGAAACATTTCTAGAAACAAAGACTGTCCACTATTCTAACACATTTAAAAAACTGTAATTCTAGGTTCATTACCCTTAAAAAGGCGGCAATTAATCACACTTCATAATGTTAGGTGTTGTACTCTACTGTGCTCTTAGTAGGCAAGATGAACATATTAAACTTTACTGTCTTTTGAAATATTACACACATTTCTGTCTGGAACAACAAATTATGTTCTTAAAATTTTCTCTGAAATTGTTTCTCTGCAAATTGTTTCCTCGTTTTCCAAATAGGTTAATCAACAAAGATAATGTTAAAAAAAACCCCCAATTGTTAAAAATGACTACTTCAAGTGTAAGACTGGGACATGTTTCACAGAAAATGTGGAAAATCTTGTTTTAAATTTATAATAAGCAATCAAATATTCTTCAGTGCACATAATTAGTATCTCTATTATAATTTGAAAGTGAGTACTGATGACTTCTGCTGCTGATCTTTTAAAATCTCTTACAAAATATAAATAGAATAGCCAAAAGGGAATAACTGATAAACCATGACATGAAATTCTCTGTTCCTTCCTTTTTTTCTCTTTTCCTTTCCTCTCCACTTGGACTGAAGTCCTTTCTGGCTTCTTCAAGAAAGTGCACTCACATGCACACACACACACACACACACACACACATTAATTCCAAAACCATTTTTCTAAATTTCCAATGGACTTGTATTCCTGGTGTCTTTTCACATGATCACAAGCAAGACATGCATGTGATTCCCAGAACCTAGGAAGATGCACTGAAAAATCCTTCTTCCAGTTGAAATAACTGAGATACATCTTGTTATTTTTGTCAAGCATCAGAAGATATTCTGCCAGCTCTCTGGGGGAGAGAAAATCTTCCACATGTATGAAAGAGTCTGCTGGAATGTAATTCTCATAATTTTCTCTGGAAGGGCCCAGTACAACAGGTACTGATCCAGCCAGAAGAGCATTGTAAAGTTTCTCAGTAATGTAATCTTTGTGGATTGAATTCTCAAAGGAAAGGTAGAATTTGCACATGGAGATAGTTGGAATCAAGTTTTTATCATTGACGTAGTCTCCGAAGGCTTGTCCGTAGGTGTGGATTTCAATGTATTTGCTAAGCTCGTTGTAATACTTTACTCGAGCGTGCTCAGGGTTCCAGTTACTTACAACCCAACAGACCAAGTTTTCCTTACTTGGTACTTCAAATGTGAAGGAACTCGTGCCAACCATCATGAAGCCATAAGGCACCTGGATATCTGAATCTCGCCGGTAAGTCAGGGTCAGGTTAAAAAGGTGTTCAATGCCACTCTTTTGTGGAGTATGCGTTGGAGACTCCAAGTTCATCCAAATCCACTTCTGGAATGGTGGCCTGGCTTGCTGAGGTAAATTAGCCAGATCCCAGCTGATGTCTCTGTGATGGATGAGAACAGCGTGGGATCTGTTATATAGAGAGCGGTCAATAGTCAGATGGCACCCAGGGATATTGAACATAGTTTGGCAAGATGTTAGATCGAATGTCTGACCAAATGGCCAAACCCAGATCAAAACAGTAGTTTCATTGAGATTATCACTTTTGGAAGAAAAGAAGTTCTTCATTTTCAACACTGAACTGGCTGATTCTATAGGACCAGAAATCCAGCTATTTGTTGGTTTGATATAAATTAATATAAATGCCATGAAACAACCAAGGATAATGAAGATAATAAAAAATGGCCGGAAAATTCCTTTAGATGTCGATGTCATAATTTGGTCTGAGAAAAAAAAGAGGAAGAGAAAGAGAGAAAATAGTATCAGGTATTAAATTACATATATTTGTCCTGTTAAAACAATCAATAGATAGAATTTCAGTAACCCTGAGCTGCAACCTCAGAGATTTCCTTTGAATGGAGAGGGCAGGGGTTCTTGCGCACTACGACAAAGTGACAATATTTTTCTTCTTCACATTAAAAGCTCACTGACAAATTAAAAGCAGGATTTTAATATGTCTCATACTTGTTGAATCAGTATATAGAGAGAAGTTTTTTTGCCTAGAACCTAGGCTAAGCATTTGAGGCACACAAGACAGACAAAATTACACTTTGATTTTGTCCTTGTGGCTGTGTAAGGGATAACAAACATGCTGCAGATTTGTTCCATTTGTATTTGTGTGAATGTGGAGGACATGGGATTTATAGGATTGAAAAAAGAAGGGACTAAAACTTAAATTGTGTAGTTAATAAGACTCTTATTAGAAAACTAGTTCATGTCTGGTGTCCACATAGGGATGAACATTCATGCCTTCTCCAGAAGACTCCTAAAATACCTAAGAGAGGAAGTACAAATAGAGGGTTTCCCTATACAGCCACACATTTCATATATTTCCCACATAACGCAAAATAAAGAGAAATTAATATAAAAGACGCCCTTATATAATTCATTATATTTCTATGTGTTAAAAATTAGGAAAAGTAGAGATATGCTGCATTGTTGTGAGGTATCCTTTTTTTTTTCCATGGGGAAATAGGGCTGAAGGGTTCATATTGCCTCCTTTGTCCTTGTTCTAGTTGTTTCCTCCCAAGAGTAGTGATCAATCTCTTTCCAGAATTACTCTTCCATATGGTTCTTGCAAACACTAACAAAGTTAGGGGTTGTTAATTGCTAACCTTTGATCCTGAATGTAGCCCTA
>WEKY01044580.1:330-36945 GCA_013390045.1 Picathartes gymnocephalus
AGCTACTCCTCAGATTACATTTACTTGTTTGATCCCAAGGATGACACAGCACGAGAACTTAAAGTCCCTTCTGCTGAAGAGAGGAGGGAAGAGGCAAGTGATTAAGATGCCCTCCTTTCATGTTTTATGTTTTTTTAACTTGCAGCACACAAGAAATACCATCAGTTGTATTTCCCTTTAAACTAATCTTAAAATAATGTAGCTGGTCATAGGCTGAGGTGTGACAAGTAGATTGTCACAAAAATGATGTATTTTTAATACATATGTATTTATTTACAATATTTTGTCAGTTTAGTTTTCTGTCTTGTCTGGTTTCCCTCTCTTAGAGATGAGAAGGCAATACAGCATGATTTTGCTTTTAAATGCTGCTGCTTTGTCCTTGTTGTTATCCCTAAAAGAGTTGCTGCTTGGGTATTTTTACTTCAGCCTGGCTTAAAGTTGTATAGAGTAGAAGAAATGTGAAGACTTCTTCCTAACTCTGCTGGTGGAGTCACGAAAGTTAACGCTTTGATATGCTTTCACCACAGGGCATTTAGTTTAAAATTGTCAGCACAATTTCTGGGTTGGTTGATTGGTTTTTGGTTGTTGGGTTGTTGTTTGGGGGTTTTTTTGTTTGTTTGTTTTGCTTCGTTTTGTGGTTGGGTGGGTTTTTATGGTTTTGTTTGTTTATTTTGTTTTGGTTGTGGGGTGTTTTTTGTGGGTTTTTTGTTTGTTTTGTTATTGTTTTTTGTTTTGTTTTGTTTTGGGGTTTTTTGGGGTTGGTTTGTTTGTTTGGCTTTTTAAAAATTTTTTGGTTAAGGCCAGAAATATCCAGCCAATACCCTTGATTTCAATCTCTGACCTGCCTTTCTAAATGAGCAAAGCACTCCCTGTTTCTCTTGAAGTTCCTGGAAGTAACACCACCCATTTAGGGATTGTTTTATACTTCCTGCTGCAAAAAAAAGTGTTATAAAAATTAAAAAGAAATTAGCTTAAAAAATAAACTGGGGTTTATTTGTATAAAATTTCCTTTTTTTTTTTTTTAAAGTCTGATTGTTTTTTCCTTTTCCTAAACTGTAAGTCCACATTTCATTAAACTGAAGTTCCCATATAGTTTTTAATGTGAAGAGGTGAGTATTTCTGCAGAATTCAGGCTGAATTCAAGAAAACCTTAATCATTATTCGTCACTGTAGAAAGATTCAATTAACACAATAAAGTTAATATAAAATAAAATTTGCATTAGTTCTGGGAGTCTTTGATCTAGGCTGTTGAAGCTTAAACTCGTGCATTTTGTTGATAAGTGTTGTGCTTGTTCATGGTTGATCTGAACATAAGGCTGACGTTCTGTGTTTTGGTGACAGATATGAATTTAGGTGACTTAAGAAAATTGAGATTTTATATTTAGGCTTAGAATCCTGTACTGTAGAACATAAATAGCTGTGTGATGCTTTTTTCGCTTTTTTTCTCTCCCCCAGTTACGTCAGCCTCCCGTTAAACGTCTGAGACTCAGAGGAGATTGGTCAGATACTGGGCCAAGAGCAAGGCCTGAGAGTGAAAGAGAGAGAGATGGTAAAAACATTTGGATTTGGAGGAGGGTTGTTGTCTTTGCTGCTGTGTTTTGTTGAGGTTTTTGCTATTAGTTTGGTTTGGGTTTTATTTTCCATTTTTTCTGAAGTATTCCCAAAATATGTGCTTCAGATTGTCTTTGTTTTAGTAATCAGTGAAGCCTTAAGATGGTGTTTTTAGAGTTTAATGCAGAACTGCTATTGTACAATGTCTTTTGAAATTGAAAATATTGAAAATATTCTTACCAGAAAAATTATATTGCTTCAGTTACTTGCTAATGTAAGTAAAGTGAGCTTTTTTTCATTGTCATTGCTCAGAGACTAACACCAGCATTTATTTGTTTTTTTTCCAGTCACACCTCACATGCAATCACAATGACAAATGAAATGCTCTTTAATGGTTACGTTAGGGGACTGGATTTCAAAGCAATAGGATTCTAGTATTATACTTTTCATTTTTATAATGTCATTTAGTCACACAGCGTGGCTAATTCTTATGCTTATATTTTCATGTTTATAATATATTACTCAATTGCTTGAGATTTTAGTAAATAAAGCATTTCCAAAGCTATGCTTGGGTATCAAAAAATGGGATACCAAAGCAGGTTAGAGAATTTTTTGTCCCTCATCTTTCTTTTCAACTAATAATATGCTTCTGTTTAAATTTGACAAGCTGTGAGATTCCAAGTATTTGATTCTAGTATCCTTAAATCTTCCTTCGTTTTCTGCCTACGGTTTCCCTTTCCAGATTTTCTGTGCTGGTGTTCTCATCTTCCTGCTTTCCCAAACTAGAATGGAAGTGTCTAGGATTCTGTACCTGACACAGGCAGTAGGAGATGCTGTTTAGGGAGAGAACATGAGCCTGTTCTTTTACCTTAGTCTGTCTTTGTCGCTCCTCCAGTATTTGGAATTACTGAATTAGAAAAATTGTGGGGTATGATCCCATCTGTTCCTTTAGGATCTGCATATGGTTCTATTGCCTGTGAGCTTCTGTAATCCTTTTTGGGAGCCTGTTGATAATATTTCCTATGACATCATTAACAACCTTTAGTCTGTTTTCTTTGGCTGTTACAATTCCTTTTTTTTTTTGTTTTGAAGTCAGAGCTCCTCTGCTTGAGGCACAGGAGGGGAATAGTGGTCCCAGCAGAGGGTCAGAGACTTGTAGTGTGGAAATGAGGATGGACAGGGGCATTGGGAACAGGCTGAAGGGAATTGTTTCTTGTGGGAGAAGGGGTTGGGGTGGTCTCCATTCCTGGAAGGAATGAGGGGGGAAGAGGTACTTTTTGGTAAACTTCTACACAAAACTTCAGCATTACTTGTTCTACAGGGGAGCAGAGTCCCAATGTCTCTCTGATGCAGAGGATGTCAGACATGTTGTCAAGGTGGTTTGAAGAGGCCAGTGAAGTTGCACAGAGCAATCGAGGACGAGGAAGATCACGCTCCAGAGGTGATTTCCTTCTTTTCAACAATGATTACAACAGAAATTGTGATGATAGTGGATGTGCAGGTTTGGAATGTCAGCCTTTCCAAGGTGTAAACAAAATTTTAGTGCACTGAAGAACTGAGTGTATTTATTTGCCATAGGATGGTAATGCAAAGGGATATTTAGAGGCAGAGTAAGTTTACTTTTGAGCTCTTTTTCTTGCTTTTTTGTTCTGTTTTTAATCAAAGGTGGGACTAATCGGACAGATGCTCCTGCTACTAATAACATGGCACCTAACAGAGAATCAGAAACTGCAATGGAAGTAGATGGTTCTGAACAACTTCCATCATCTTCCTCTTCTACCATGTCAGCTCAAGCTCCTTCAACATCATCTTCAACAGAAAGTCCCCCTTCAACTTCATTACTGTCCTCTCCTGATAACGAACAAAGGCCTTCATTAGGGGCCTCAACTCAGCCTGTGCTGCATCAGTCTGGTGAGAAGAAATCCATTTTGTCATTGTTTATGAAAAATAAGAAACAATTTCAATAAGAAATTATTCTCTTTTAGGATATTTTGGGTAATTGATCTCCATCTATTTTCTTCCTTGCACATCCTTAATGAGACTTAGGTATTTCATAGTTACGAATTGGTTGCTGTTGTGATTTAAAGAAAGATTAAAATCATAAACTCTATACCTTTGCCTGAAAAAGAAATTTGCAAGGGGATCACCAGTATTGTCTTTTGAAGTAGAAATAAAAACTTCTTGCTTTTTTTTTCTAAACTTACTGTTATCTTCATGAAGTGCAGTAACATCTTGCCCTCTTCCACTGGGATTTGGCTGTAGCAGCATCAGTGCAATGAATAGCAGAACCTGTGCCTGTTGCAATCAGAGGAGGTAGGAAATGTCTCCTTCAGGAGGAACCTCCATCCTCAACACTTCCGAGTCTGCAATTTTGATTTTAGCTTCTCAAAAGTATTTGGATAAACAAGGCTCACCTGCCATGACATTCCATTATTGGTTAATAAATTACACCACATATAGATGGTTACATTTGTAGATCTTGAAGAAACTAATCTGTATTTAGTACAGAGTTACATTCTTCTTGGGGGAAAAAGAAGGAAGTATATTCTGCTGTCAGAATGTCAGAAGTTAATTTGGGTAGTTACAGAGCACTTTATGCTTTGACTTGACCTTGTCCATTTCAATGCCACAGCATTTAGAGTGGAATATTTGCACAAGAGTTTGTTTTTACTTTTTTGAAGTGAGTTTCTAAGCCTCACAGATACAGTGGAAAGGCCTATGTGACCTGGAAGACCAACAGGTTGAGACCTTTTGTCTTATATAGATTCTGTAGTAAAAAAATCAAGCTCTCTGTCTTTGGAAAGGTGACTGATAGCATTTTCAGGCCTTTAATTTGATATTCTAGAGTATAGGAGAGATGGGGATTTCCCAGGGGAGAGTGTGCCATTCAATGGACTGTGGCTGCTGCAACCGAAATCTTTGGGATGGGTGAGAAATGATAAGGTAGCTGGTATCTGAAAGATAGAGAAGATAAAGACATGAGTTGAAATTAATGAAACATGTAATTTCTGCTCTTTAAATTTTGCAGTTAGTCTGATACTTACGTAGAAATAATAAACAGTGAGCAGAAAAACAGCAATACACACAGGAAATTTAGAAAATGCTATAAAGTTTATTTAGTATCAGAGGGTTTTAGTCACCTATGTTTTTTATTAGTATTGGTGTCAGCTTGCTGCAATCTCAATTTTTTTCATAGTACACACACAAAAAGATTATTAAGGGGTCTACTCTAATTCAGTGCAACCCAATTTAGCTGCCACTATCTTTGATCCAGAGCGATAGCCATGAGCGAACACATGTACCATTACCAAAGGTCCATTTTGATCTATTTATTTGTTTTTGAAAGTATATGGTTTATTCTGGAACCTAGAGTGTCCAGGACAGTGTCCACACTATTAAAAATAATTGCTTCAAGCTATGTCATTGAAACATAGTGGATTTTATAAAGATAATGCACCAGAGAGGATTTCTGAAATTGTGATGCATTTTCTAGCCTGCATTTTAAGGAATCTGGACTGGCCAGAAAAATCTTGTTCTCTGAATCTGCTTGAATTTCTAAGCAAAAGTTTATTCTGCTAGCATGAAGCTGAAGCTTTTATTTCTTAATCCAGCTCTTCTCTAAGAGCATTTCCTCTTTCCCAGTGTTACTTTGGACTTCAGAATACTTTTAGTTTTGAAAGGGGTAGTGATGGTTGTTTGGTTGACAGAGAGGGGATACTTTCTAATTTGCTGTATAATATTTGATAGATTCTTTGACTAAAGCTAAGCAGGGTGTCAGATTGGCATCTTAAAATTGTCTACAGGTCTCTTGCAGGCAGAAATTTATTAGTACAGGGTGTTTGCACACCTAACAATCCTGTTTCAGAAGCAATGCAAATGAAACACTGGAGTTACAGTAAAATAAGTTTTTGGGTGACATGGGTGAATTCAGAGAGAGGGAAGCTCCTGGGCAGAGGGAGCAGGATATGGCAGAGGGGTAGCACTGGATTTATGGATGAGCAGGCTGGGATGGGAATTTCTATTTTGCAGTGTTCATGTACCCTACTATAACCCATGGCTGTGCTCAGTTGTGGGATTTTATTTACTCACAATCTGTAGTCTACAAATCTCTCTGCAAACACTGCCCTCTGCACCAAGGACAGGATTCCCTGAGCTTGTTCACCTGTGTTTAAAGGTGAATAAAACTTGCTGCTTTCTTGGGGTGACAGGAGAGGGAAGGTGCTAAGAGGAATAGTTTAAATACAGTGGGGCTGAGTAGGAAGCCCAGAGAGAGGTGTGTTGTAAGAGATGGATGACTGGGGAGGCATTTTGGAAGGTGGAAGAAGGAAAAAAAAGAGGTTTTCAGCCACTATTGTGTGTAAAGTCATGGCAGATACAAGTTTGAATATTGTAGCAGAGAGTCAGAAACTGAAGAATGTGTTTTCAGGAAATGACGTCTTTAGAGTCAGAGCATGAATTCCTAACCCAGGCATGTAAAGAGCTTTCCATAAATGATTTCTACAGATTCTGCACTGAATATGAGTACTTGTGGTAATCCTGTGTTTGAAATAGCAATACCTTTGCATAGGTATTACAGTTCAAATATATTGTTGGTTTGGTGTTCCAGAAAATGTGTCACATGGTGAGCATTTGAGCTTCTACATCTGAATTACTTTTTAATACTTTAGGAGATGAAGTATCTGTTCAAAATAGTCAGTACAGAAATGGTTTAATACTGGAGCTTTTGGGCTAGGTCTCTTTAGCAGAATGTATTCTAGAAGCTTGAACATTTAAATTACAATTAAATGACAAAATCAGTGCAAAATCTCAGTAGCCTGTTACTGCCAGTACATTTGAATAATTTTTTTTATATATGAATATAATGAAAAAAAAATGCTGGAGATTGTTACGCTTGTCACTAAGAAAAAATGCAACAACTTTGTTTTCTTGCCCTGCTTGGGCCATTCAGTGTAAACCTTTAATTTTTGTATATTAGTTTTAAGGTGCTGATGTTCTAAACCACCAGTAAACATTGGGTACAACAAACAGTAAAATTTAATACAATTTTTCTTATAAATAAGATTCCAGATACACACGGGTGCCATTGGGAGGGGATGCAGGGTGGCAGTTGATTAATTAGTACAAAGCTTAACCCTAATATAAGGTAACTGCTTTTTAAGTTTTGAATGGGAATGTGACAACAACTGAAGTTTTTTACTTACTTTTATTTCCTTACTCCATTTTGCTGGCAAAATAAACATTTGCTTAGATATTCTGGAATATATTAAAAGGTGTTGTCACTGAGCATATCCAGGATAGGAGTTTTTACATTTGGTATTGTAGTTCTTGTTACATCTTAAATTGTGGCTGGCTCTGAACTGAGTGGAACTGAATCAGCAGCAAGTACTGAAAACTGTAATTTTAGGCATCACTGAAATTTCCTTGAAAGTATTCTCTAGGCTGCTTGGAGTTTTTATTTCCATAAATGTTTGTGAAACACACAAACTATTCATAACAAATCTCTTTGATGCCATATTCCTTTTAGGAACAATATCTCTTTATTTTTGTCACACCTTATCAGTCATAAACTGAGGGGATATTTTTCCCAGAAATTATATTAGGCTAAGTACATTAGACCTCATGACCATTCAGTATTAACTGGTGCTTGTCACTAACTTTCCAATTACTGGATTCTGGTTTGGGGTTTGTTTCTCTTTATGAAAGAAAATTTAAGATTTGTTTGTTTCACCATGTGGATAAGGATCACAGGATATTTGTTAAGCTTTTACCTGGATGAAAGGCTCCATGCCAATGTAATGCTCTCTACTATTTTAACATTTCAGTGTGATTCAGACACTGCTGTTAAAGACACAATCTGTGTTATTTAAAGAGAAGCACTTGCCACATAGCACTTTTGTGTAAGTGGAGGAAATATGCAAAGGGCATGGAAAGAGTAAAAAATTGCTTGGACACCTCATTTTATAGCAATTTGCAAAAGTACCAGTAATCAGGCAATGAACTTTACATGCCAAAATAGTTTAACTGGCAGAAAAGACAAAATGTTGAAAACGGTGAAGCCTCTAAAGGTGGAACTAAAAGAATAACATTTTAAGAGGATGAGACTAAGAGTTGCTTATGATCCTATAAATTATTTTGTCTGTAGGACCAATTAACAGTGATTTCAGATTGTGAATCCTCAACCACGGGGAATGTCTGAAATTAAAAATGAATTCATAATAAAGTGTATTTTTTGGTATAGCCATGGTTCTGCCACCTCTTTCCATAGTTCCAGTTCACTTTTTGCCCTGGTTTGTTGTGATCAAAATTTACCTTTTTTTTGAAACATCAGGAAACTATTACATTCATTTTGAAAACCTATCTGTAAAGCACAGTTGCATAGCTTTACACCAAATATTCTCATTTGTTCTGTGTGTTAGGAATAAAAAAATGAATACATCTGTTGTGTGCTTTGACTTAACCAGGCTGTATCTATTTTCCTTAAATAATTTTTTGTTTAATGGTTTCAGTGCTGGAGGTGGGATGGGGGTTGTATTTTATGGCACGAATCCTGGCCATTTAAGTCCTGTGATTCATGCCTTTAGGAAGAGAAAACCAATTTCAATATTTCTGTTTTATGATTTCTGGATTTCAGTAAATTTTTTTTCACTGTAATGACACTCAGTAGCTGTTGCTTGTCTCTTTGGTCAGTCCCCTCACTCCTCCTCTCTGTTCTATTTATTATTGCTCAATGCTTCTCTCTTTCCACCCTTTTTCTCTGTCTCCCCTCCCTGTTTGTCAGAGTTAATGGGACCCGAGTTAGCAATAATCCGTAGGGGCCTGCAGCGACTGAGGCTTAAGAAGGCAGAGCAGCAGAGACAGCGAGAGCTGGCTGAGCGTTCTGCACCACAGCCCTCCTCCTCTGAGCAGGCCTCCCCTAAGGGCTCCTCACAGGACCCTCAGGCAGCAGGTTGTCACTTGCCAAGGTTTCTCCAGCAGATGATGTAGCTGTAGTTTGTGCTGCTGTTGTTTGCCGAGATGCTTCTCCTCCAGAACAAGGCATTTCCTGCATTCGCTGCTTGTCTTGCCCTGCATGTGGTGGTGTTCATCATCACATGGTCAGGGAAACAGTTATTTTGGCAGGTTTATTGATCTAACATGTTTGGATTGAGTGATACTATGTGGAAATGGTTTTCTAGGTGCATGGTATCAGGTTTGTGCAATGGTCATTAGAGCAGCTGAGCAAGAAATTGCTGTGTCCTGAGTAAATAAGAATTACGCACTTGAAATTGCACTTTGGTGCTACTTGTATCCAACAGTTACATTTATGACTTGGCTTTGGGCTAGCATGTGTTCTAAATCAGAGTAACAATTCAGTAAAACAGAGTTTTGGCACTCTTCAGTGCTATGGTTTTACAATGAGTGTAGTGAAAATATTTGTACCTAGCCAAAGTCCGCAGTTGCTCTCCTTTTTTTGAACAGAGCAACTTTTCATTTCACCATCCTCTTTCTCTCTTGTCTTATTGAAATTAAAAATGATTACAAGATTATTACAAACATATTACAAATATGTTTGTAATAACATATTTGAGAAAGTTAGGGCAGAAAGCATGCATATGAGTAGAGGCAAACCCTAAGCATAAACTTGAAGCAAACTTTGTCGTGGTAACATGTAAAAATGAGTGAGCTGCATGCTGTGTGAGAATTCAGTGTATTTTATGTTGCAAAGTCATGTCCAGCAGTGTCTCTTCTGTGGATAAATCCTGTGACAGTTGAGATGTGGCTAAATTGCTTTTAAGGATTGTGTCACACATTTACAGCTGTCTTGCCATGGTTCAGTCTATTCCTTAATCTGGAGTCCTACAGAACAATTTGATGTAACAGCGGCTGATGCTCCAGTCACAGTCTGCAGTTACTGAATTTTGAATAGCTTTCTACACTAGAAAATACTGCGGTGAGGTTTTAGAATGTTTTGGAAACCAGTACATACTGGGAGGGATGTGTGCTTTTCCTAGGGATGGCAACCATGGGTGCCTGTTACCTGTAGGAGGAGAACAGGAACAGCAGTGGTAGCAGTGGCCTTGTAGGGAGCTACAGTTTCCTGCCAGGACAAAAAAACCACCCCAAAAATCTACCAATTTTGTTGTTGGGTTTAGTTTTTTTCCCAGCAAACTGAACATCAGAATTTATTAACTCAAAGATAAGTATTGATAGGGGGAAAATTGTAACTAACACAGTCAATAGAGCATGATCTTCTGTTTTCTTTTCAGAATGGCTTAATTTTTAATTTTTTTTACTAAATTGCTTCCCATTGAATGAGGTAGGGAATAGTTTGTTTACAGCCATGTCTGGAGGTTTATCTGTGGGGATTTTACTACCTCTGAAGGGTGTGTTGGTCTGAGTTTCACTTGATACACCTCTCCTATCTCTTCCTTAGTGCTCCTTCAAGAAGGCAGTGTAATTTTTTTACTTTGCTTGTGGGGTTCCTGCAGCACACTGTAGGATCCATACTTCCACAAATGAGAAGGTTAAGCTGAGGAATTGCTTTGAATGGGAGTCAGAGGTGGACTGAACATAGCTTGGACCCCCCCAACACTGCCTCTTGGAGTTTTGCGTTCCCACATACTTAGAACTTTAAGGGAACTATTGGAAATATCCAATCCTTTTGTTTGGGATCACCAGGAACCACAGAACACAAACACAGCCTTGGAGGAAACTAATATTCAAATATTTATCTCTTTCTGCATATAATGACAATGAATTTGAAAATTTAACCATTTCACTTACTAAGTAGCTGTTTTGAAAGTCACATTTACTCAGTGCTGTGATAACATTTATTTCTGGCGAGGAGAGGGGGGAACCATTTTTCTCCCTGACCTCTAGCTCATTAGGATGTATCTTCTTGAGGTTTGGTCTGATGGGTGGAATTGTTGCCTTCAGCAGTATAGACAGTGGAAGATATAAAAAGAGAAATTTAGATTTAAAAATATTTAATGTGTTTGGTCAATTAGTTCTTGAGAAATTTGATAGAAGATTACATTGTCTTTTCCTTTCTATTAGCATGTGTAAATACAAGATACTCCTGATGTGCTTCATCTGCTTCTTTCATTGCATTCCTCCTTCCCCTGATATGGGAGGAAACAAATGAAGCTCATTTGTTTTGACTGGGGATCAGCTTTGCGTTGTCGATTTACTTTGTAAGATTTCTGCACGCTGGACATGTAGATATTCTCTGTATTTGCTTATTTCTTTTATTGAAAGGTACTTTGTTTTGTTTTCCTTTTCTGACCTCCCAAGATTTATTTTTGCAAGTTGGTTATTCATAATCTATTTCTTTAGAACACCAGAGCTGTACATTTTTGGTCTCTTTCTTCTCTGTAGACAATTATTTTCCAATCCTGTGCTTAGCTGACTTTTCAGAAATATGGTAGGAGAAAAATAAGTGAGTAGTTCTGTATTGTTGGGGGTCTTTTAAAAGTAATAAATTCCTATACAGAAACAATATTTTTTTTTTTCCTGAAGGGTTATCTTTGATGCCCTGTTATGAGGCAGGTGTTCGGTTTTCAGGCACATACTAGTTGTAAATTTTCAAACAAAAAATGACACCCCCAAATGTGTCTGCAGGTTCTCAAACCCTGCTCTGGTAAAACTTGTATAATTTGCACTTGCAATTTTGGAGGGAATTCAGTGTGAGACTAAGGCCACTTCTTCTGACTTGTACTTCATTATTAATCCTTATCTTTGCAACCACAGAAGCCCAAGTAGGAGGAGAAAAAATATCCCAGCCATGTAAGAAATTGCAAGTAGAAAATGTCAAGAGCTGAAAGCTTTTACAGACTTAATAGAAAATTAGACTGTGTGGTAGTTATTCTGTCTCCCAGTTACATGAGGATTTGTAAGATCAATCTGTAGTTGTTAACCTTCACTAGTTAGAAAAATATGGTCAAAAGTTTGTAATTTTGAATGTGAAAGTGAGATGAGTAATGATTCACTATTTGACTGTGAGACAAAAGGTCTCAGATGAGAGACTGTTTTAGTGGATATCCCTTTTAAGTATTCTGTAAATTTGGAATTTGGCTGAATTTTAGAAGCACTGTCTGCTGCATGGATCAGGTCTGTTTTGTCTTCAAGCCTTTGCTTAGGTACTGAATAGATTCAGATTTTTTTTTGGTAGCCACTTTATTTAATTAGGGAACTGTGCGAAATTTAGCTTGGATTTTCATTTATTTTATGGTTTCTCCCACAAAGCCTAGTTTTTACTTGCATGTGGCATTTCATAACATTTAGATCCTGTGCAGTATTTAAATAACTGCATTTATGTGCTATATGCAAACAAGAAAGAAAGTCAACCTTTTTAACCTTTTGTTATTGCTGCTATGCCACCTATGCATCACCATTACTACATCACTTCTCATTCTGAGGACTTTCAAATTGAATTCCATCCTCTTAAAAAGTAACAGAAATGTGAACCAGCTGATCACAAAGTGAAAAATAAAAAACATATTATAGATCAAGGGTTCCTGTAGTGGTCATTGTACCTAATCTTTCCCACAAAAACTTGAATTAATGTGAACCTTTTTTTTTCCTGAAGAACAAAAGTTGATTTAGGCTGCATTTGTTGTGGAATGCAGATATATACATGTGCATGCTGGGATATTGCAGAACCTGTGCTGCAAATTGAGGATTTTTTTTAAACTTTTGGTTGATCTATACATTCAATCTTTAAAGCAGAGCAAAATGGACCTTCATTTCTGTGTTAAAGCTTTTGGAGAAGAACAAGGCAATGACTGCAGTTTTTATTACTAGATCCTTTGCAAACACAGAGATGTAGAAATGTATATTTGAAATCCACAATATGTAACTGAGAGCTTATTCACTGTGCAAAGCAATTATTCATAGTTATTGAATCAAGTATTTAATTTCTTAGATTCCTCTACACGTATCATGTTTAGGACTTTTAAAACAGGTCTCATTGCTTTAGACCTCACCCTGAAGCTGGTGATGTAAGGAGGAATTTTTTTCAACCAAAACTGAGGTGGCATGCTAATATTTTGAAGTCAGGTGCTGATTGCCCAAACTATAGGAAGGTCCTTCAGCATTTAACTGACCTTAAAATTATCTTCTATTTTCTGTTTGAGGTTTCCCAAATTTATGAATCTCCAGTTCCCTCTTTAAGTGGTGCTCCAGTTTAGAATGTACTGGTGACATTACAACCAGTGGTGAACTGCATTGGGATGTAGACCCAGCCTGTGAAGGCTCAGGTAAGAGTTTGGATTTTTGTTTGTTTTTTTAACTATATGGCACAGTTTTGGTAATACTTTTTTTTCAAAAGCTTTATAACAAATTATGAAAGTATTTTTTCCAGACTTTTTTTACAAAACAAAGCCATATATTAAAAAAAGAGGCATTTACCTGAACTTCTCTAGGCTGGTTTCATGGTTGTGCTGATTTCCCTGCCTGAGGTGTGGAGGGTTCCAGACTGCAGAGCTACTTCAGGGGGTGCTGGTGATCTGTGGCTTCAGGGCACTTGCAAAAGGAACCAAGGGGGTTTCAAACTGCTACAAACATCTCTTTTCTTAACCATACTAATTCAGGTATTTAGGATGTTTCCTATATGTTGATTAAATACTCATTTATTAAAGTGAAATACATTCACGAAATTGTATGGAGACTTGGATGTAATAGTGAGATGTGGGAGATTTAAGCTTCTATTGACGTGAGCTTCTACCTAGAAACCTTTTCATTTTCACTTACGGTGATTGAATGATGCACATGGTAAAACACACCTACTTTTTTACTTACTGCTGTGTAGGGTGAGGTCTGAATAAAATAAGCAATGCTGGTAAGGGTAGTAGATGTAATTTCTTATATTTCTAATTAGAACATGCTAGTTCAGTCTTCTGATCATACAGGTCTGAATTACAGAGTTGATGAGATGAGCTTTTCCAGCCAAGTGAAACATTTGGCAGCACAAAACACCTTTTAAACAAGGGGCATATGAGCTTTTGGAAGGGGTTGGAGTGCAGGAACAGAGCGTGGCTGGGATCATGTCATGCATTAGCTTTCTCAGCTTGCAGTCCAGGACCTCCCCTCCCTTTTGATACAAGTTAATCCCAGCCATGGACTTTGTGAGTCAGAGATCAAAGCCAGCCCATGAAAGAGGCACGGATTCTTGTGCTGAGCCAGATGGAACACAAGGAGATCATCTCATGACGTGGAGCATCTGTACACCAGCTTTTTGCTCTGATTTACCTTCTAAAATGTGGCCTACTGCTCCATTGAAAAAACTCCCCTGTAAATACTTACCTTCTAATTAGATATTATGTGTAAAGCACACTTCGCTTCTGGAAAGTGAAATATATTAATGCTACAAATCTTCTACTTAATAGCTACATGCCATAAATCTAGGTGATAAATTCTGTGGTCTGGCTTAGGTGTGCTTGGTGCAAGGCATGGGCATGGTTGAACAAGGAAAACAAACCAGAACCAATTTAATGTTTCTCAGTTACAGAAAGAAGGGGTGTAAGCCCAGTTCCCAAAATAAGGCAGCCTCCAGAACACACTGCCTCAGACTTTCCTGGTCTCTCTCCTTTGCTCCTCCTCCCCTTCCCTCCACCTGGATATCAGTGTAGCAAAGGAACACACTGCCCTGCTTCCACCAATGGCTGGGAGTGAAGGACTGCTTGAGAATATAGATATTTAAAGCAGCTTGGTTGATTTAGCAGGTTTTATGACTGTACTACAATATAGGTCATGCTGGTGGTTCTGGCTCAAAGTTGGAAGGGAGCTTCCTGTAGGAGAGAGTATTATTTCATTGCTTTCCTTGTATAGGACCTACATTTATATTAAAATTCTTTTAGCATGCTGTGATATTGGCAGACTGTGACTCAGTTTGTAATAAAGGATATTAAATCCTTTTAGTTTAGGATGAATTTGTTTATAACAGAAGATTAACAAGTGGAACCAAGATATGATAGTCCAGCCAGTATCTTTGAAATACTACATTAATTTATGTACATCAGCTCATCTTCAGATAATACAGAAGTAAAATCTGTTCTTCTGAGGTGACAAGGGAAATAGACTCACAGAAAATACTGAATATTGCATCTGTTGTGTCTGTGCAATGAATGAGTGCTGGTGATAGTTATTAACTGGTAGTATCCAGGGGGGAAAAAAGCATTTATCTACTGGGGGAGTTGGTGATTTTATTTGTTTGTTCACATGATTGATGGGGATTCTTGTAAGACTGATGGGTGTGGTGCTGTGATAAACTCATCAAGACTTGTTCTCAGTCATCAGAGGTGCAGCATCTAAGAATGCAGAACTACTGTCATATAAGTGGGATGTGTTTTGGTGCTTTCATGTTTTAAAACAACATTATTATTAAAGCAGCATTTAAATATTGGAGGTACTGGTATGCCATGGAGTATTTTGTGCTGAAGTATAAATATTCTGAAATTTACATTTAGCACATGGTGTGAAATACTGGTGTCATTTGGTAGTTGGAGCAAAGGCTTTAGGAGTCATGACTCATCAGTGTTTTTCCTGACACGTCAGAAGTGTGAAGAACACAGTAAAATATTTGGTAATGGACAGGCATTTTTATTATCAACATGTCAGCAAGCTTCACGCTGTTCAATGAATAAATAATGGTTTGAAACAAGTGGCTTTGCTTCTGTCATGCCTAGAAATTGCAACATGGCTGGCTGCTCATTAAACAAACCCAAAGCTTCCTTATGTTGCTGCTTTTTTTATTTTAAACTAACATATGATCGTGACATTGCTGTGCAGTTCTCTGCTGCTTATGTTTTAAGTTGAAATCTCGTTTTTGTTTCAGATTCTCCTTCTTCAGTGGTTAACAAACAGCTTGGATCCATGTCACTTGATGAGCCACAGGGTGCGTGTGACAGGAAATGCGCTATACCCAGCCATAGCTGATTGCAATGCTTCCTTTTAAAGTTGCTTTTCATGATGAGAAACAGTCTAAAAATGCTGTTCATCCACATAAAGTAGAATTCTGTAAGCAGATCTGCTGGAAACTCATTATTTAACGATCAATATGATTAACAGAGTGAGGTTAATTGTTGTTTTTGAAAGCCATCCTAAGCTCAATTCTTCATGCAATTACTACAGTTCAGTGTAGGTACAGTAAATGTCTCATTTATTCTACACAGAGTTGGAATATTTTTGTAAAATGCAAAGTAAAATTACTTCTTTAAACAGGTTGGGGTTTTTTTCGGAATGATTCTTCTTGGATCAAAGGGCAAATATCAAGATTGAAATAACCTTTAATCTCATAATGCCACGTTAATTTCTCTTATGTACTAGTGATGTGCAGCTTTGTTATTCCTGCACAGTTTGAGTAAAGCCAGAGCACCCATTGCACTGAGGTGCATCTTCCCTCTGTATCCCCTTATCCTTCACCCTTCCTGCTGAACAACTTCTGGTGTTTCTTGTAGAATCCCTATGGGCTGGGGGTGGACAAAATGCTCGTGAGCTTTATCTGTGCCCATTATGCATCAGTCTCCAAACTGTGAGCACTGAAGTGGGCCAGAGGTGACCCTATTCCAGCTGCATCAATGTCATCTGCAGGGAATATTTATGGCTGAATAATTAAGGAGTGATAGATGCTAATTTAAAAATAGATTGCTATACACTCTGCATTATGCTTCCATATCAAAACCTCTGTAGAGATTTAATGGCTTAAATCCTACAAAATAGCTTTGTCTTTCACATTCTAAACTAGAAAGCCATATTGAAATCCCACTTCTGAAAAATAGTCTGTTTGGCAACTGTTGAGATTATGGTTTATTTTAGGATGCCAGAATGTTGGGGAAAAAAAAATCAAGCTACACCTTGACAAAATAAATTCTTTTTGTGGAAATACATTTTGTGATGAAATAGCCTTAAATTTCAATGTGTAAATTTGCTAATTATTCATGGTTTGGTAGTCTACATCATTCCAGTAGTCAAATTTAGCAGGAAAACTTGTTTATAACAAGTGGACAAGTTATGCTCTCTGTTCTGAACTCAGAATATTTGATCAAAATAGAATAATCTAGAATGAACATAGAAAGTCTGTAAGTTTCCTGAGATTGTTATAGCTGTAAAAATTTGGGGAAACTGGTTTTTTTTTTCTGTATTAAGTTATTTGAATAAGAGAAGAGATTCCTTCTTATAGAAACCTTTCAGGTTTTTTAATATGCAAAAAAAGCCCCCAAATACATCTGCTTTTCAGTATACCAGTTCTCCAGTTTTTTTAAGGCAATGTTTTTCTGCTTTGTTGGCAGAAAATGCTACTTCTAATTTGGAAAACTAGGAATTTGAAAAAAGAGCAAATTTATTAGGAAATCTGGTGTTAAAATGATAACCAGAAAGAACAATTTGCTGAGATCCAGTTGGATTTCTGAAGTTAAACTGCATTTGTTTCACTTAAGTTTGAAGTCTCAAAATAGTCGAAGTAGTTAATGAAGGAAGTCATAACAGTTCTTTTCATACAGAATTACCTTTCCTTCTTATTCTTGCCTTCTCTTAATTTACTACTGAATTATCTGTCTTCTGTTGGACCAGTCTCTCTTGTTGGCATTCATGTTTTAAGACTGGTTCTGGGTTTAAAGATCTTTGATTCTTTGGGTTGGACTCGATGATCTTGGAGGTCTCTTCCAACCTGGTCATTCTGTGATTCCTATTGCAAACACATCAGTTTATAATGCCAGCATTCTGACAGTCCAGCAGAACCTGAAAGTCATTCCTGTGTGTACAAAATGGTTTCAAATGGATCACACTTGACTTTTAAAAAATATTTTGGACTGTGATTGTAATAGTGGAGGGTTGGTCTTGAGATCTGTTGCAGTGTTAGGATTTTAAGGTACTGCCTGAGTTGGAATGAGTAAAGAGGGAACCCAAGGCCTGATTAAATTTCATGTGTTAAGCCTTCTCAGAGAATTCCTGCTTTTCTGAAACACACCACTTATTTTCTCCTCCCTTCCAGAAGTATCTCTCTGTCTTTTGGTCTTCACACAGAATATAATGCTGAGTAGGAATTATTTTAGGTTTTTTTTAATGAGAAGTTATGTATCCTCTTCTCATGAGGTTGCCAATAGATGAGTGAACAGGGCAGCATTTGAGATGTGGAAAACTGGCTTGAAGTTCCTTACAGTGTTAGTTTAATTAGGAAATGCAATCTGTAAACTTGTCCTTATGGACTTAGCCCTTTCTAGTTGAGAGCCCCAGTCCCTGTGAAGTTACACTTGCATAGGATCATTTGCTAAGGGAAAAAGTGGGTTTGAGGTGTCAGACAAGCACAAACTGGTGTCAGTTGTGCAGTTTGGGTGTGTGGATTTCTTTTTCATGTAAGGCTATGAATGAAATTTTGTCTTCAGTTTTAAGAGTGGTAGTTTTAAAAGTGCCTTCTTCCTGTAGGCATCTGGAGAATGGACCATTTCATTGGAGTGTGCTTTAGGACAGGGTTGTTTATGAAATAACTGTAAGTTGTTGGTAGTATCTTCAAAATATCTTCTGTCTGGCTGTAAAATTAAGTAAAGTTTTAAGGTATATTTGAGGAATTTGGAATAGAATTTAGTAAGGTGATGACAAGCTACAGCTTTCTCTTGTAGCAGTGATTACCCTGCTAAAGCTGGCAACCAGATTAATAAACTGAATCACCTAAATCACAGAATTTGGACCATTTTCCTCTCCTCCCCTTCATTATCAATGTGAAGTAGATCTGCCCTGATGGGATGAACCTAGTAGTGGAAGAGAACAGAGCTTCGTTCTCATCTGGGCAGTCTTTAGCAATCACATTTCTCCCTGAAAACAGAGTTCGAGACTTGTGGGGTGTATGTGGCTTTTCTGAAAGAAAGTTCAGTTGTGGACTAGGCAAAGCTTACTCATTTTCTTCACAGAGGCTCCCATTCAGCTTTCATTAGCAGTGTAAATTAGTGTAAAGTATCAAATATTGAACTGCACAACTAATTCTTTGCAGTTTATTATCAAATTCTTCTCTCCTCTGTCTTTTAAAAAGTCTCCTGTTCTTATTTGTGTTGATATTATGCCTTAAAGCTACTTGAAAGAAGAAACTGACCCCATCCAAACTGTAGTTCATGTTATTGTAGATTTAGGAAAATGCTGTTATCCAGTATGGTTTAACAGCTGTCTGTTTCCAGAAACTTGTAAAAGTAATTTCTCAGTCAGTGCCCTCTTTAGTGAAGTCTGCAGCAGTTCTTCCAACTTTTTGGGTGTGGACAAATATGAGCATTGCTTCCAGAGTAAGTGTAGCCAGTCCTTATGCATCTTGGTTAGATTTTCAGATGCTAGAGATTCAGATACTAGTTCAGATACTAGAGATTCGAAGACAACAAATACAAGCCTGGTATTCAGTTAGGTTCGTGGTAGATAGCAATGTTTGGTTACTTTGGCAGCATTAAGTGGTTTTGTGCTGAAGCCAACCTTGCACAGCAGTAGGAAGTCCATGAGTACAGTCAGTGTTTGGGGTTGTCTTGGATTATTCACAGCAGGAAATTGTCTGTCTTTAGCTGGGTTCCCAAATCAAAGATCTGTCTTGTCTGTAGCTGTTACAAGGAAACTGAAGAATTCTCCAGTTCTTTCACTTTTGACTTTGTGTCAGTTCCTGGTGACTTGTGCAGTATGTGGGATCAGTCAGTATTTCCACTTGCTGAGGGAGGGATGCTTAAAGTTTGAACAGACTTCCATAAAAAGAGATTTTTTTAAATCATAGATTTTCAAAAAAGAGAGAAAGCACCTGTTTAGTTAAGAAAGAATGTCACTGTCGTTCAAACTGTCTATATAGCACTGTCAAATATTTCCTTACATTTCTTTCTTAGGTTTCCAGTTCTTTAAATAAACTTTCTTTAAACAGTTTTATACTTGCTCTACTCTTAACAAGAATGTAACTGGAACTTTTATTTTAAAGGGCCTAGAATTAGGCCCATACATTGTGCATTATTAGGATCTTGGTTGTAATTGGTTAATTCTCTTTCACATAAAAATATTCTAATTTGTTCTTTCAGGGGTTTTGTGGTATGTTTTGGGTTTTTAAAATTTCTCTTCAGAACATGTAGAAGTACATATTTTAAGTTCTTTGGCACAGCTTATCACTGCTGTGGTTCCGTGAGTGGGCTTCTGCCTGTCAGCAGTTCAAAAATATGAGCATTGATTGTTAGGTTAAATTCTGATGTGCTATTCCACAGTTACTATAATTTAATTGTATCTTTAAAATTAATTATCCTGTGGCAGTATTGTAGCCATTACTGTTATGGTAACAGCCTTTTTAGTGGGGAAATTTGTAGGCTTGTGTTTGAATGGAATGGTTAGGTTTTAACTGACTTCCACAAAGATGATATGCAGCTTTTCTTTTATTACACTTGTCACTGTGCTGCCAATACTGCAAGGATATTTATAGTCCAATTTCTGTATTCCATAAACTAAAGAAAGGACAGAAGGTTTTATCCAAATAATCCTGAGATAAAAGGCTCAGTATTCATGAAAAGCAGGACTGCAGAGGCTTTTAGTGGGCATTTGAATGGTGCCTGATACTAAATAAACCTTCTCTCTGAGTTCTGAGAGAAAGGCACCTCTGTAGCGAGGCTCAGTCTGATGGTGCCGTCCATGAACTTTTTAGTATTGCCCAACTTCAGGATTGATGGCAAATTTGCCATTTGTGGATAGATGGTGACCATGAACTTTACTCAAAGGGGGATGGATGGATGGATGGATGGATGTCATTGAGCAGTTTTGCTCTGAAGGAGCCCATTAATATCCTTAGAATGATCTCTGCAGCAGAGGAGTGACCAGCGTGCCGTGGTTTTCAGTTCCATTCCCTTCTGTTGCTTTTGGACATCGTGAATGAGCTCATTTTGCAAGTGCTCCCTTCTGCTTGCAGTTATATAATATGAAATAGAATGTTTTAAGATATAAAGCTCTTGAAACATGAATTTGCAGTATTTTTATGACAACTGACTCACAATTTACAGCAGCCTAAGGGTACTGGTAGTTGTCTGGGTTCTAAGTAGGCAACAAAGTAGAGGATGGTGATTTTTCTAGGCTGATTATGTCTGGATCTCATCATCTTTTTTTTCATCTGTATTTACTGATGCAAAAAGACTGAATACCACTTTAATAATATATAATCCTATTAATATATTTGCTATAAAATGGATCTGCTTATTAATGATTATATTGTGTGTACACATATCTATCTGCAATTAATTTACTTGCATGTTGAAGGACAGCATCTCCTTTGTTTGCTCTTATAATTAAATATAATTTTAGACAATTCTTCAAGCATTGCAAATTTGGTGTGTTTACTCTGGAACTTTTTAACTTTTTGCTTGGGCTATAAGAGATCTTAAATAGATACTATATATGTTACTACCACGTTTGATAATTAAATTAATCTGCAGAATTATAGCAACTTTGTGTATATTACTAATGCCTATTCAAACTTTATCAACCCCATATTTACAGAGAGTGATAAGCCACGAACAGGAACAGGTGAACCAGTTTTAAGTTTCCACTACAGTACAGAAGGAACAACTACAAGCACAATAAAACTGGCCTTCACTGATGAGTGGTAAGAAGAAGTTAATTTTGGTTTTGACTAGTTCATGATCAGCACATATCGATAACACTCTTCTAGCATAGCTATAAATTATTTTCCCTATGGTTTATGTCTATTTTTAGTTCTGTCTAGACAATTTGAAATGGTTGTAGTTCTTAATGCATTCAGAACAGAAGACAGCCATACTTTTAATGTGAAATTTATACAACAGGCTTCTTTTGTGTATATTTACTGGGAATCTCTTTAATGCAAACATTATTTGAAACATGCTATTTTCATCAAATCCTGGTGTAATATCAGTGTGTTATGAAACAGGGTAGTACAGTGATGGAATGGTAATCTAGGCGTTACCAAACTTCTCATATGATAGTCTGCAAATGAGTTTTTCTGTGGCTCAGTTCCTGAGTTGTAAACACTGACATTAATATTTCTGTGTGTGAGGAGTGTTGATAAATGCATAAGGCTGAGATAGTAACTTTGTGGACTGGTTGGATGTTACAGTGGTGACATTCTTTTCAAATAATGAACACACACTACCTAATGGATTCATGTACTTGAGTTTGTGCCCAAGCCTATCAGTAAAGCATCTCAGGATCTCCCAAAACAACAACTATCCTTATTTTATCTCATCTTATTTCTATTCCTCTGCTTATGTTTTCAAAATTATTGTAGGAGACAGTAAGGAGAGAAATGCTTGCTGGCATTTGTTACTGAGGGGAAAAAACCCACAAAACCCAATCACATTATTAATTTAGCTATTCTTAAGTGCTGTGGCTTTAGGCATAGAACATACACCTTGCTCACAGTTTGGAAACTTAAAACACTGATTTTGCCTCCAAGATCCAGCAAACTTTGAAAAAATTAGGTTTTTTATGATGCTTTTATCTAATTCTGCAGTTAGTCAGCAAACTCCATGGAGTTTGGTGGTGGGTAGTGTGGTGTGGGTAGTGAGAGGAAGAAGCATTTTCTGGTAGGACAAAGTTGCAAGTCGTTGTCAGTTCAGAGGCTGACTGAAAACATTGTGCTGAAGAGTGAAGCAACAGGAGCAGGATTCAGTTCCATCTAGCAAAATAATGCAGCTGAGAGCAAATAACAAGCCCCTAATCTGAGATTTGGAAACTGTGCAGATGAAATGGAGGAAGATATATAAATTGAGCACTGAGGTACAAAGTAGATTCTTAAGAGTAAAAAAACCCTTAGTGTTTAGGCTGTGATTAAGTTTATAAAATGAGACACAAGATTGCAAAAATCCTCCGCTTGGTGTCTAGAAGTACCCTTCTTGTCTGATTATTCAGAAACAATGCTGAAAATTCTGGATTTAGAAGAAATATTGAAAGGGCTAACAAAAATCTCTCTTCAGTCTCCAAATCCAGTACAGCAATGAATACACAGAATATTGTTCATCAAGAGGAGTGAAAGCTATCATTTAACAGAGGACATGAAATTCCTGAAGTCTAGACTGGATTCTCAAGGATCTCAACTAAGCATGATTTGCTAGAAGCATTGCTTCTAGCAACGTAGAATATAAAATATTTGCTAATAACGTACACGGGTCAGAAGGTATTTGTAGAGAGACAGTCTAAATTCTTGAGACTCATGCTTATAATTGCCTTTCTTTCTGCTTTTGTCCAATGATTTGCCTTAGTTTTAGGCCACATCACATGTGAGACAGCAGAGACTAAGAGAGCTCAGCAACAAGACTTTGCATTTCCTGAAAGTCTTTACTAGAGAGCATAAAAACATGAATTTCAGTGACATTCAGGACAGCATTTTACATATTTCCCAAGGATTCATCTGCCATCTTGTAGACAGAAATTAGTGTCCCACAATAATTGTCTAACCATTAATGGGGAGTAAATGTCAAATACCAGCTTATATAGCTTGAGAAATAACAAAACTTTGAGAAATGAAAGTCCATACCTCAAAAGGTACAGGAATGATAATTAATGGTAAAGGACCTGGAGACTTTTATCTGAATCAAATTTTTTAATTTAATGGGATAATATTATTTATTAGCGCTCAGTTGATAGCTTGTCATACCTCTAATAAGATCTCTGATTATTTATACATCTAAAAAGTGTACAAATAGTGAAATAAATCAAACCCTTTGGAGTTCTCACAGTATTTGGAAAAGCAATTATGACATTCTTTAAAGGTTAAAAAAAGGAAGGAGAGAACAGGGCTCTGTGATGCAGAGGAATTGTGTGGGATGAGTGGCAATGGATACAATTAAAAAGAATTTTGAAATTGCTGTGAATTGGTTGTAGCTGCTGCCAGGAGCTCTTGAATAGTGAGACTGCAGTGAGAAAGATGATGTTGGCCAGGCTGTGCTGTTGCAGTGATCTTAACTATTTACATGATCCTAAACGATTTTCTTTTTCCATGTTACATTGCCAGGAGCAGCACAAATTCAAGCTCTAGAGGGAGTGGAAGTCATTGCAAAACTGAAGGCCAAGAAGACTCTGTAAAAATAAAAGCTTCAGATGAGTCAGGGCCTGAAGGGGAAGAAACAGGTAAGATTCAGTGGAATTTCTAATGCTCAGGCAAAAATTCTGCCCTTCCATGTCCCTGACTCCCATTGCACACACTGTGAGTCTCATACATGCATATGAAGGCAGAACACAGCCATAATAAAGAATGAATTTTTTTAGGAAAGAAGAAGACACCAACCTGAGGTAGCTGCAAATAAATATAATCAACATTAACTTTTCTTGCCTTTAGCTCTAAAAACATTATTCTTCTTAGGGACATATCGTGCCCCCGATTTGTATAGAAAAGTAGAACAACTGCACTTTGCAGTAATAAATGAGGGCTTGGAATTTTGTTAAATTTCTTTCAAGCTTTCACTGTGTTTTGTTAAATGTGTTTGTCTTGCGCAGTTCATTGCCAAAAGGGCAGTCAAGTCAAATGACTGGTTCCAGAGAAATACTAAAAAAAAAAATAAAAATCCTTTTTAATAGACTGGTAACTTCATTTGTCTTCAGAAATAATAGTAAATGTCTGTATTAAGAGTACAAATGCTATTTTTGCTGCTAAAGTTCTCATAGCAGAGGGTGTTAAATAGATTAAGGAACAAGAAAGGACTATATTTTTCTTTGTTAGTGTGTTGACCTGGTCAACTTGATAGGTTTATATATAAATCTATCTGACTTTTATGTGATTGATAGCTGAGATTTCAGTAAAGAGATGTTGACTTTGGAGTAGATTGCTTGGATTGGTTTCTTCTAGGAGAGCTGGTGTCGTTTAGACTTGCTTGCATTATAGATATCCATCTAAATGAAATCATGTGGTTTACTATTAAATTGCTTCATTTAGGGGTTCCTGATGAATCTCTCAAGGAAGATGCAAGTGCTGAAGAGCTGAAAAATACAGACGAAGCTGTAGAGACAACAGAAGCAAGTATGTATGTGTAATCTTTCAAAGAGTTATAGGAAGAAGTAGAGAATGAAATATGAACTCAGTTTGCATAATTTAACTTCTGTGACCATTTCTAATGTCTTCCAAAATAGACTATGATCATTAATGGCGTGACTTATTTTCACCAATATTTGCCTTTTAGCAGTATCAGATCCTCCTGAGCACTCTGGAATTCAACCAGAAAAAGATGGCCCCAATGCTGATGCTGTCTCTGGGAATGCAGAGGAAGAAGCCCTCTGTGAAAAGGGTGCAAACCAAGACCTTTGCAGTCAGAGCACCGACCCCACTGCCACCCCGCTGGCGGCGAGCGAGGAGCCTCAGCCGCAGGCGGGATCCTCAGGGCTCTCGGCTGCAGACGAGGCCTCCAGCAGGACCTCGGCTCTGCAGGAAACCGACGACAGCGATGACGACCCCGTCCTCATCCCGGGGGCCAGGTATCGGGGAGGCCCCGGACACAGGTGAGGGAGGGGAACACTTGCCTCTGCTTGGCAAAATGCTTTTTGCTTCCTTTTCTGTTTTCTTGTTTGTTTCTTTCAATGAAAGATCTAGAAACTCAGGCCTCATATTCTTAATTAATGTAAGTTGTTCTTTGACACCTGGCCAAGAGCTTGATGGCTGAGTCTAATTTGCCTATACGTAAGACATGTACAGCTGCATTTTCTCTGCCAGCCAGGAAGGCTCTTACAGATCTAATACCTGTTTATGCTGATCTCTTGCCTGCTGAATACCTTGGTGCTAAATATTTGCAGTTTATTTTTTATTATTCTCCCTTCAGTCATAAGGATAGAAAGTTCATGAATTTGGGTACAGGGACTTATATTTTCTTTCAGCTGTAGCTTAGGTGTTCTTATTTTGGCAAAGCAAGATCTTTTAACTGCTGTTGTGCAGCAGTGGTGTGTTTGTAGTACATACATCAAGACTGGTGTGTTGAATTTTTTATCTTTTTCTCTGAAAGAGAAACTGTAATCCTTTTCCTTTTGTTCATTTTTAAATATCAGTATCTATGTCAGTAAAAAGATAAGGTGGGCTGCTAGTTTTTATCATTAATAAAAGATGCATTTAGTAAACTTTGTGCTTTTTTTTTATATGAAGAGCTGTACATACTTGTTTGATCATTCAGTAAACTGAACCCTCACTTTGCTGTTGTTGGTTTAATACCTTTGTTCACTAATTTCAAAACTGTAAAATTATTTAAGCAACATTTCTGTTGTTAGACAATACCTTTTTTACTAGTTTTAGATGCAATTTAACCTAGTGTTAGATGCCTTTGCTTTACTCCTGTTCAAAGGCAATGCAATTTATTCCTTATGCTAGCAATGCAAGTTCTTTACAGGAATTTACAATTTGTATTCATTAAGAAATCAGGAAGAATCTAATAGTTGTTTCTAGAGAAGGTTTTGAATAATTTGCAGTTAAAATAGAAGTTGTAAGCCACCACAACTGTCAGTAGTGAGAAAAAGAACAGTCAGTGGTTGTTTATTACAAAGCACGAGTAATTCTGCTCACTAAATGACAGGCTTTATGAAGAAGCCAATATACACAAATTCTGTCTTAATCCATTAACTTTCCATGCAGGACTAAGTATTTGTAGGCAGATATGGAACAGCAGAAATATTTTCCCCTGCAGAGCCAATATTCATTATGATCCAGTGATTGAAGAGGAAGCTGTGAAAAGCCCTGCGATTTTAATCCCATCTCCATTTTCAAGCAGGATTCATAGCTTCTCTTCATGCACCATTTGTCTCTACGATGTAATAGTTTCTGTAGCAATGTGATAAGAATGACACTTCCAGGTATCACACAGCTGTTACCATTTCCCACTGATGGGGACATCCTAAATGAAGTTACAATTCATGTGACATGCTTTCTTTCCTCTCTGTGCAGTGAGATTTCTTCCTGTAATAGTTAAAATTTATTTACCTAGGAAAGATCATTCAACTAAATGAATGATATAATTAAAATTCCTTATGCAGTCCCCTGCTCCCTTATTTTTTCCCCAAATAAAATCTGAAAAAATTTGCTTTGTAACCAGTGTTGGTTTAGGATTTCCTGCAGACTTTCATTGCTCAGGTTTAATGCCTGACCAGTTCATTTTGTTCTGCTCTTGTGCGTGTGCAAGCAGTGAAGTTTTCCAGTTTAACTTCTGAGCGTTACATTCCCTCATATTCTTCAGGTTTCATGAGTTTCCAAATGCACTCTGAGATACTAAGGAAAAGTAAGACATCCCATGTGTCTCAAAGGAATTTGGATTTCCAGAAAGCAAGCAGATACTCATGGTCTTAAAGGCTATAGCTCTAAGCTCTCATAGTATTTACATCTCATATTAGAGTGAAAGGAACTGGAAATCCTCTCTACTACTACTGTGGCAGTTGTTATAGCCTCAAATCCCTTTCACAAACTGATCAAATTTATATAAAATCCCCCATGTCCCTTAATGAGTAGGAAGCTAACTCAAAGCATTGCTGCTACCATGAGTATACATGAACTAAAATTGGTCATTTTGTTCTGTGCTAACATTCTGTTTTGATGGAAATAATTTTTCACGTCCAGTGCCCATCAGTGAATGATACTCATCCTGTCCATTTTCAGGTTTTGTCTCGTTAGACTGAGTGCAAAGCTTCTCTCACTCTTTGCTGTAAAAATTCATGGGTTTCCTGCCATCATGCTGGTTTCTGTCTGCTCTTCATGTTTCACTTCTTGCCTGAATGTGGTAGCCCAGCCCCCTGCAATGTTTGGGTTTTGCTGGAGTAATTCTGTGGTTGTTACTCTTGGTCTAGAGAGGATTCTCTGCGCACAATGAGCTGGAGCTGTGGCCTCCTCCTCTCTTGCTTGTGGCTGTTCTAGTGGGGACTCATGGTCACACGCAAGCCCAGCACCCTCCACTCTTTCCTACTTTGTCATTCCTAATTAATGAGTGTTCCCCTTCACCAGAAGGAAGCTCAGAGGTGTGCAACTCAATTTTATACTGCTGAGTTTCTACCCACCTCTTTTCTCAAGGCCCTACAGTCCCCTCTCTATTAATATGTTCCCCACCCTCAATGTGCTGCATGATTCCATTCCTACACCGTGCTTAAGGACCATTAGCAAAACATGGCACAAAATTGCCTTTAAGTCTGGGGTTTCACTCCATCAAGAAGCTTTCTGTAGGCTTCTTTTCTCTTTCCTCACTCAGTAAATTGTGTTACCTAACAACTCCTTTACTAAATCACTTTTTTTTCAAGTTTATCTAATACTTTACTTTCCAATGTGTCATCTTATAAGATAATTAATGGCATTAATATCTGAGTAATAAAGTAGATTTTTTATTTCTGTCTAGATTACCTAGGGAGAGCTGCTTTGGCCTTTTTTTTTTTGTGGGTTTGGTTTGGTTTTTTTTTTCTTTCTGAAGACTAGCCTGCAATAATCTGTCTTTTGTGAACAGATTTTATGTAATGAAGAAAAAAAAATTCATTTTCTATAGGACAAAAAAGTTTATAAAGGCTGTTGTAGCCTTCTGAAACAGAACGCCAAAAACAGTTTGACTAATAAGCCTTTTCCAATATGTAGCATTACCAGCTTTGTTTACAATCAATTTCTTTTTCTCTAGGCTGTGTTTTCTTATAAACCAAATAGCTCTTGTTTACATTGAGGAGAAACTCCACAGGTGGAGAAATTAAGATAAAGGAAACAGTCTCAGAGTCATTTTCTCACAACTCCACTGAAAAAGAAGGGTAGATTTCTGATTCTGTACTCCGAAATCATGATCTTTAGAGCGTCAGAAACACCCTTTTGATAGCTCTGTTAAACAGTTAAATAAATTGAGAACTTCCTGCTGCATCTCACCTTATTTTTAGTAAGATGGATGTAGATTTCAGATTTAGGAATAAATATTGCTCATTGTACAAGGCTTCCATTATTTGAATTTTATTTGGGTACAAATCCAAGTCGTAATGTTTTCAAGCTGAGGGTGTGATCTTTTTCTCAAATAATCTAAGAATAGATACAAGGGACGTAATCACATATTGTAGATTCTTATAAATCTCAAAACATAATGAGCATAGGTAGTTTCTCACCATTTAATCTTAAACTGAGCCATCAGGAAGGACTGGGCAAAGTTTGCACCTGCTTTCATATTTTGAAAAGGACTTTAAGTAGTAGCAGCAAAATGTGGAGAAATACCATATCCTTTGCTTGATTGGCTAAGTCAGCTGCATGTTCACTAGGAGTCAGCTAGGAAGAGTTTTGACACAGCAGGACTTTCCTTTCAGATGTAACATTCTCAATTATTTATTTTAATTTTTTCAGTAGCATTTCTGTAGCCACTGAGTATCCCTATAGGAATGGTCTTCACAAGTGACTAAAAGAAGCTAAGCAGTTATTTCATTTTTTCATATTGTTGGGCCAGTCAATGCATGTTCTTTTTAACAAAATATTTAAGAACGTGCACAGAATATTTCAAAATGAAAAAAAAAAATAAACCTCTTCTGTACATCAGAGCAGTTTAGCTAGATACTCACCAGAGTAAATAACCTCCTGTGCATTTTAGGGAATCTGCAGGAAAGGTGCCTTCTCTGCCAAATCAGATAAGATGTGCAGGTTTTTCAGTCTGGACATATATGAGGTCATTTCATCTTTAAAACTTTTTGGATCCAGCAACTTTAGTTGAAACATAGGGTTGTGCATTATAATCTGCGGGAGGGGGAAAAAAATCTGTGCAAAATGTTCTTCATACACAGAGAGTGCAGTTCTTAATGGATTGATCTTAATTTTCACAAATTAGTCAAAACAGCTCTCTGAGGGCTGATTTCCTACTTAAATGACTCAATTAATTTTGTTTGGACTTTGAAGTTGATCTGGGGGCAGAGGCTAAGCCTGAAAAAGCTAGAGCTAATAGGATAAAATCTAAAGAAATATGAATGTAAAATGGAAATGACGATACAGCTGCTGTGATCTATGAAGAATTACTGCATTTTATAACTTAACTTTGTGTACTGTTATATAATCTGAATACTATTTTTACTGAAATCCAAGTAGTCTCATATACTGACTCATAGACTGGGAAGGAGCCTTCTCAGTTGGAACTCATAGAGCACATTTTGTAAGAGATGCTAACCTTTGAAAAACATGGTACCCAGCATTTGTGAATGACTTCAGTTGTTATTCCCTTTACTAGATATAATATCAGAGGAACAGCGATAGGTGATAGAATAATGAGGTAATTAATTATTTTATTCCTCCCCTCCTCCTTTTTATTGCCGTATATTGGATTTATCAGGTTCTTGTTTTTCATATCTAACTGGCATTTTAAGAATTGCTGTACTTCAAATGCTATGAATTACAGAGCATATTGCTTGAGTTATATTTAGCTGCATGTGTTGCATGGAAAGTGAAAAGAAATGGCAGTGTATACATTTTACGACCTATTAACATTTTTATTGTGTGTTATAGAAATTAATGGAATATGGAAAGTGTATAGTTTGTGAAAAGAAATACTTTTTTTTTTTTTAACTGAGCTGCTGAGGAACGAGTTATATTTGCATGGGCTACTGCTGACTTGCTTTGTCTGGTAGTAGAGAACATCCAGTTCTGAACAAAAATATAAGACTACATGGATCAAAAACCACTTACATTTTTTTGCCTGAACAAAGTTATGGAACTGAGCATAATTATTAGAGCTATATTGGGTAATACACATTTAGCAAGATAGATGCTAAGTTTTATACAATATTGCTTTTAATGAAGTTAAATGAAAAAGTCACTTGATCTCATATTCTTCATTGAAATACGTGAGGGAAACAATTGTAAGAACATATAATTTGGGTAATTGGGGTAATTGTGTTTGGCCACATGCCCTAAGAGGGAGAAACTCTCTGCTGTGGTTTCAGCCAAAGGCCATCGAGAGGAGAAATGGCCCAAAGTCATTCTAATGATGAAAATGAACATCTTGGCTTCCTGTGGCTGGAAAGGCAAAGGTGCAGGATGAGGTTCCATAAAAGACTTAGCCTGAGTCCTGTATTTTAAATGCCTCCAGGAAAATAGTGCAGATCTGTATTTCTTTGTCTTATATTTTCATCTTAGCTGCAATTGGAATACCTGGATTTAACTCATCAGCCTTCTTAGAGGTTCAGGAATCTGTGTCCCTTTTGTACTTTAAAATTCATAATAGCCATTCTTTCTATATTCAGCATGCTTACCAAGGAGTTCTTCAGCACAGCCCAAGGGAATATTAGTTTCATGTTGGTATAAATTTCATAGAAAATAAATGATGCATTCAGCATAGAATTTTATATCAGGATTTTTTCTCTGCTTGTCATCATCCTTCAGCAGCATATCAGGTGAAAATTTAAAAATGTTTTGTAACTGGGAATAGTTGAAACATTGATTGTGTTTGAAAGCTGGGAGATGACCTAGGAGTGCATAACAGTAAACATTTCTTTTTGTATGATCAGCACTGAAATAACTTAGGCTTTAGGGTAGTGTCAGTGTGTTGTTAACAGAATGGTTTTGCTTTTGGTGTTGAGCTGTCTTAATGCTTGAAATTTGACAGCAGCAGTAAATCTCTTCCATAGCTTCAGAGGCTTCTAGAGGAAGTACTTAATATCAGAAATACCATCCAATGTTGGCATTTACTCAAGGAATCTAATTTAATACTGTGGTTAAGACAAGCCGTTGGAATTCTTGGGCAGGACAGTGGTACCTGGCAGGTGGATTCCTTTACAGGATCAACAAAGAAATGACAGACCTGGGTCAAGGGTTTGCTGCAATGGTTTAGATACACACACAAATAATATCAGGATCATGGAGTGCCCTGAGTTGGAAGGGACCCACAACTGAGTCCAACTCCATTGGACACCCCCAAAAATCACTCTATGTGCCTGAGAGGATTGTCCAAATGGCCATAAGGCACTGGAGAAATAAGATCTAAGTTAATGGTTATAAGGCTTAGTTCTCTGCAATTGTTTTGGATAGGGAAAATAATTCAAAGGAGAAGATGGCAGCAAGAGGGGATAAAAAATAAGATTTTAACTTGAAAGAGCTCAAGAGAAGGAATCAGGGTTTGTCATCTTTAGGACTGGTCCAGTGGAAGATGTCTCTGCCCCTGGCAGGGGCTTGGGGAATGATCTTTAAAAGTCCCTTCCAGCCCAAAGCTGTCTGCTATGAAAAAGAGACCATGTTTGTCTGTGTGTGAGTACATTTGGAAACTTGACAAAAATCCTCAGTACTGAATGATCAGTACTGAGCTCAATACTCAGTGCAGAGCTGAGACAAGAGGGATGAAGCAAGGAAGCAGAGAAACGTGGGCTCTGTATCCAGCTGAGCTCAGGAGACTGACCTTTATCAGTCTGGGATAACGGTGTTTGGAAGAAGCAAGGTTATCTCAGGTACCAGATGAGTTTTATGGCAGCCACTATATTATTGTCCTTTAACAAACAAACTAGTTACTTAATTGTGCAAATCGTACAGATTTTTGTTTTTAAAAAATCCTCATTACACTTCAGAGCTTCTAAATATACAGAAAATGCCCTGTGTGACAACTTATATATTTTAAGCCTTAACTTATGTGTATACATATTTTCCATTTCTCTCCATTTATAGTATATAGCTGTGGATCAGTTTGCATCATGGAATTTTTGTGGGTTTGGTTTTTTTGTTTGCTTTTCTTGAACCTATGTTTAACTAAAAAAATACGGCTTTGCTTCTGAATCCCTATTCTATTCATTTCAGACTTAATTTAAATGGACTTTGATAATTAATTACAACTATTAAGTGCTTCAAACCTGGCTGATCATAAGGGGAAAAGCAGTGCTCTGTGAATATTTCCTAGAACTGTACCCATTGATGGGGTTGCCTGAGGAGTGCCGACGCGATGTGAATAAATTCCATTGTCTGGCATTTTGTGCTTGGAAGAGCAGTTAGGAATGCAAGCAGCAGCTCTCAGCCAGGCTCAGCGCAAGCTGAACCTCAGCACAGTTCAAATTGCACAGCACACTTCTGTACCCCCTGATGCTCCAAGTGATGAGGCTGCTATCTGTGTTTGTGTTGGCAAAGACAGGAATTGCTCATCACAAATACAAGTGAAAACAGCTATGTCAGATTTTAAAATTCTTGTGTGTGTATGACTTTAAAAAATGTGTAGAAAATCGATAATTATCAAAAAGTAATAGCTCTCAAGAAAGAAGGCTTTTCCCTCTAATGTTCTTTTTTCTGAAATGTCACTAAATCAGGCTCATATTTTGTTTTCTGGAGCAGACTTGCCTCTGTCACGTTCCTGCTTTCCGCAGGGCTCGATCACAGTATCACAGTTAGAGCCGCGTGTGCTTGGCTGCCTTCTCCCTGGTGAGGGTAGTCATTGACTTCACAAGATAACTAAATATAAATCCATTCCTGCCTTTTAAAATAAGACCCCAGATCAGGAGGTTCAATTCAGAGCTCCATTTAACTGAAAGACAATTTTAATCAGAAGTTGCTTCTGTGCTTCTGCTTTTATTTAAAAATGTATGATTCTGATTGCTGACTAGTATTGAGGTTTTTTTGTAATGTCTGCATATTTCAGCCTAGGGGAATGGAGAGGAGGAGATTAGTTTTTCTAGAGATGTTTGGATGAAAAATTATGCAATAAACTATTTTGCTTTACCAGTTAGCTATTTTAATACCATCTTCTAATCCCAGGATTTGTTAGTGCTATCCAGCAAGAAAGCCTTCTGAAACAGCTGGACAAGTCTTCTGCTCTGTCAGTCCTAATGATGTTTAACTTCCCAGCCTCTTCACTGCACATCTTTTATTAATTAATACACCAAAATTATGAAAAGCAATCACAGTGACTGATAGATGCTTTTACTTTCCCACATGAACCCTATCTTCTTTTAAAAGCAAGTAAAACCCAAATCTGCACCCAAATAATGGATCAAAGTTTCTGTAAGTGATGCAGCCTATCATGTGCGTGCCACCCTTTTTCCTTTATGTAGAAGCAAACTGATGAGAATTCAGTGATCTTTAAAGCACAATAGATAAAGAATATGGGTTCCCTTTATTTTCCCCTCTGTTGTATGAAGATGTTGTGAAGATTAAAGATTGAAACTCTGCATATTATAAGGACTAACTAAAAAAAATGCAGTGTATTTATTTACTGTAGTATGAAAAGGATGAACCAGAAAATTGTCTAGAGATTGGAAGCATAGAAAACTCACCAAGGAAGTAGTAGTAGTCTACTTTTTCTGATGCTGTTCACTAGGCAAACATCTTAGAAATGTATTATAATAAAGAGCACACTGTTAAGTGGATCTGTTGGCTGGTGCTTTCAAGTATCTTCTGGTTTCTATAAAAAAAGTATTAAAATTTATTTTGAAAGCTTAGCTGTATTAGGTGATCTGTCTTAGTAAAACAGTGTGTGGTTTTTTGGTTTATTTGTTTTCATAGTAAATGAATTTGCATTAATGACTTACATTCTTTTTCCTTCTTTGCTTAGCTGTAGCATAACCTTTATTTCACCTTAACTTTTTGGTGCAACTTTCTCCTATGGCAAAAATCAGAGAAAAATCTAAGCAGATCACTGGCTGAGAGAATTTGTTATGAGATAGATCTGGTGGAGTCTTTTTCTGGAGTAGAGGACTTGTTGCTGGAGTCTCTAGGATCAGTGACTAAAACACTGGACACCATTACTTAAAAACAAATTCATATTATTTTCTGGCAACAGGGTAGTAAGGTTTTGGATCAGTTTAATTTTTAGGATCATATAAGTTGCCATAATAGTTTCACTCCTTGCATTCTGCTAAAATCTGTACCTGCTTCTTGTTGAGAGTGACATTCCCCTTGGACTGAGTTCAGGACCTCAAAGCTAGTAATAACAAGGAATAACAGAAGAAAAAGAACTGGGTTGTGACTGTCTGGTTATAGCTGGAATTATGGGGTCTGCAAACTGAAGAGCTAAACAGGAAAAATTTGACACCAAGGTCTTTTCACAGATTAATAAAAAAAATTCCTGGAATTAAACATTCACAAAACAAATTACAGAATTTAGCTTTTTTTTTTTTTTTTTCTGTTATTTTAGAAAATCTCCAGCTGTAAACCTTAGCGCTACGATATGGAATAGCTGCTCCAATAATTGATCTCAAATCATCTTTTGCCTTTGTAGGAGCTTCTTAAAAGCTGTCTAAATCTTGAATCTTGTCATAGAGATATAATGAAGAGAAATACATTGAGCAAAATCTTATGAAAAACCAAATCACACTGAGAGATACATTAGATCCTTAATGGCTTTTTAAAATTTAAAAACTTCTGTTCTGGCATAGATTTTTTGTTTGTTTGTTTGTTTTTTTCCATTTCAGAATTTTGCTACTTCAGTATGGGTAGAGGATGAAAATAAAATAGCATGTGAATTTTGCCAAGAGCTGACATTGTTCTACAGAGGGGGAATAAAACCTGGCATCACTTGACATTCCACTGTCTTGCATGCTATTCTTGTTGTAAGCCAGGATGGAAAAAAAATCAAGTCTGTAGTTTTACAGTTGGGATTCTGTTGATGTCTGTGTCAAACTCATGGCGAATGTGCTGGAGTGCCTAATGCTGATTTCTGAGAGCCCCTTGCAGTGTTTGGGGAGGGGCTCTCAGCGCTGTTCTCTCTGGAATTCACAGGCGATCCGCTGTCGCCCGCATCCAGGAGCTCTTCAGGAGGAGGAAGGAGAGGAAGGAGATGGAGGAGCTGGAGACGCTGAATATCAGGCGCCCCTTGATAAAGATGGTTTATAAAGGTCACCGCAACTCCCGGACCATGGTACAAATCCTGGATGCTTTGGGTGCTCTGGGGCTTTATGGGCTCACTCAGCATAGCTGCTCCTGCTGTGCTTGCCAGAAAGGATTTTGGGATGCACTGTGTAAGCACTTGGGCTTCTGCGGAAGACACAGAATTTAGCACAGAATTTGTTTTAAATGAAAATTAAAATTAGCGTGACTTGCCACTGTGAAAGGCATTTAAGACTCTCTCCCCTTAACATTCTTCAAAATTTGGGGTGTTTTTCTTCTTCTTCATTTTCTCTCTCAGCTTAAGCGGCATAAAATGTGCCTACCTTCCAAATTATGATTTAATCCTCATTTTCCCTTCCAAGCTGTTCAAAATTATTATTTAATCTCTACCTTTGAAGAGCTTGGAAGGGAAAGTGAGGATAAAATCATAGTTTTGAAGAGCCTTGACATCTCTGAATTAAAAAAAGGAACTAGTGCTGGTTATTAAATTATAATTTAGCTAGTAGATGCTTTGTCTTTTTCATACAAAATGCTGTATTTTAAGAAAAATGCAGTTACTGTGTTTGTCAAGCAATGGTGCATGAAAAACAGATGCTGCTTTCCTTGCTAGTTCTTCTTTTGGTTTTTGCAATATTTGGAAGATGTGAAGTTCTGAGTTCTAGGTGGTATTTTTCAGAAGTAGCTGGTGTGTTATTTTGCAGCTGATGTGAGTAGTCCCTTTACCCCCAAAAGCCATTTTCTAGGGTTTGTGTGAATAGCTTTGATTACAGTGAGAAAAATACTGCAGTAAATACATATTTCAGTCTACATAATCAACAAGGCTTAGAAGAAACTTTGATTAATGACACAGAGTTTAGCACTGTATTTCAGAAACCGATTTTAATTGCTCAAACTCCCATTAGTTTAAAAGCCCTGGCATCAAGCCCTTTGTGGTTAAAAGATACTAAAAGTGAGCTCATCTAAGTCTTAATTCAGTCTCTGTCTGCATATCTGTTATTTTATAGTTTATTTAGCAGATTTTGTTGTTTGGTTTCTTGGGGATGTGGGTTGGTCTTTTTGCTTTTCACACAAGCACCTATGGCAAGGAATGCACAGAATGAAAGAAATTGTAATTTTAGTTTCCCTGTTGGTCTCCATGGTTGCTAACTTCATTTTAATCTGCTGGTTTGAGTGATACCCTCATTCCTGCAAGGCAAGGGCTAATGATATTTCCCTTCCAAATTTGTGAAGGACACAGCTTAAAAAAACTTTGTTTCCTGCACACCTGAGCCAGGCCAGGGATAAAGTTGTATTGTCAATTACATGAACCATATATATGTGTGTGTGTGTGTGTGTATATATATATAATTTTTATGTATATATACATATATATG
>WEKY01044592.1:0-5000 GCA_013390045.1 Picathartes gymnocephalus
AAATTATATTTAATTTTAAAAAATTATAACATATTAGCTATGCCATTACTTTCTGTAATGTTCAGAATCACAACAAAATTATATTAGTGCGTTATGCTATCTTGTCTTCATATGTAGTAATTTGTTTAACAGCATTTTGCATAAATTAATGGAAAGCAGGAGAATCTCTACAACCATAAGGGAATTCATACAGCAGAATTAAAGGGATTCCCTTCATTTCCGACCTCAGTATGTTATCCATAAAGAAAACTATGTCCATGCTCTTTATTTCTGACTGTCATTGGAATACTGTCACAGACAGTATATTTGTTGCATATGTAAGTTGCAATATATATATTCAAGCAAGTGAACTTGTGAATTAAAACCCCAAATTTCTATTCCAGTTTATTAATAACAATAGGTGTTGGAATTTTTTTTCCAAGAAGCTTATGTTTGACCTTTTTTTAAACCTTTTACATATTTAGAACTCTTAGGTTTATAGTTAAAAAACTGAGAGTTTTTAATAGAAAAGGAGATGCACTATTGTTTTCTTATATTGAAGTAATTTTATTGTGAGAAAAGAAATTACACCTAATATAGATTAAGGCTTTACAACAGAGAAATATCAAGCAACAAGGATAGAGGAAACTAGGATGCTTGCATGATGTACATCCCATATTTTTCGTACTTGTAAAATTTGAGCTATTAGCATCCCAACAAATTTCTGGACTAATGCTTCTTCTTGAGGTACTCATACTCTTCTTATTTTTACTGCTTTTTCTCAATGCCTTGTTGTTTTCTGCATCTGCTGCAGCACTTTTAGCCCTTGTACAGCTTGATCACATCTTCAGAGATGCATCCCATCTGAATTTGTCCAAATCCGCTCTGCAGGAGACCACCAGTACCTTCCATGCACCTTCACTTACTCAGTTTGTGTCACAGCCAGATGGAGGGTGGTCTGGATGCAGAGCTGTACACAAAACTGTTAACAGGTCTGCTATTTCTGCTGTGTGATAGTCAATGAGCCGCCAAGATGTTTTGTGATAATAAGGGCTAATTAAACACATGTATAGAAAAAAATGCTGTACTAAGTCACTAGCTTAATATGTGAGATGTTTGCTGCATCTCACTGTTCTGGGACGGCAAAAACTGCTTATTTATAAGAGTCCTTGGACTTGCTCATGAATAACTATAACCACCATTTTTAAGAAATTAACCTCAATACAGCTTTTTTTCCTAATGGTCTTCTTGGAAAGATGACCACCTCATCATTCCATTCATCTTATTGCTGAGCTGGCTTCATTTTTCACCAGTATTCATAAAAATTACTTAACCTTAAAAAACAGAAAAGAAAATAAAAACTCTTTGACAGTGCCAGAGTTCATTTATGTCTAAGACTTTTATAGCTACAATCTAGCTTTTACAGAAAAAGCCCCTTTAAGGCCTTCAGAGGTTAAATATCTGTATTTAGATCCTTATCTTCTTATTACTCAATATCCCTGATCCATTGCACTTTGAGCACTGGTTATGATTTGTCCTCATGTGAGATCCTTGGCACCTTATTCATTCTTGCCTAATGTACTTTTCTTCATTGTTCTGACTACACATTTTCCACTTTATATAACTCAGACATCCATCCATACAGAGTGAATTTGACAATTCTTATCTAAGATTTTATCTTTTTTTTTTTCCTCTGGAGAAATATCAGATTGAGTTGGACTTTCTTACCTGATAATGATGTGCAATGAATCAGCCAAGCGAAAAGTACCTTACCTCATCTCTTCTGACTGTCCTGGTTGGCCTCAAGGCTAAGAGGGAAGACTGTGAAATAGCATGAGCCCAGGAAGAAACCCCTGCCTGAGAGCAAGGCACCATTAGAAGTGTATGTAGAAGCTGAGTATTGGAAGCAGATGTATAATAAGCAGACACCAAATAACAGGCTAGGACCAACAGAAGCTACAGATTGATTTATTCATAGTAATGGTGGGGAAGAGGCTACAAAATATCTCTTAGGGACAGACATCCAATGGATAGCCTATATTATCTGGTAGCAGACATATCAACATACTCTACACAGGTAAACTAATCTGGGTTTATTTAGTAGGCTATCTGTGTACTAAAAGGTACACAGGGTATGGATATGATCTGGGAAATGTGCAATATGTTTCATTTGTAATAAGAAAATGGACTGGCCAGAAAACTATAGGCATTTGAGGTTCAGAAAATCTCCACTGAACCCATTAGAGAAGCCAATGTCTCAAAGGGATTTCTGTACAGTACATAAGAAACAATGAGCATTTGTTGTTCCCTTACAAATCCCATCCCTGTCTCTCCCTACTCTCACTGCTCTCAGTCAGCCACGTTAACTTTGCTCAGGGCTTTTTCTGGATGTATATATCTCAGCCACTTCAAGGGTGGTATTGCATATGTCTCTTTGTAAGAACTTTGATAAATATAATCTCCTTTTACCCCAATTCCCAAGCCTAACATACCTCTTCTTGGCACCAGTTTGAGTACTAGCCTGACACCACTTCAAAATGCCACTGCTTGAATCTATTTTCTGGTGTGTTTGTTAAATATTCCTAGTATGAAAGAGATTACTCTTGACTTGGATCTCCTAAGCTGTACTGTACAACAAACAATATAAACAAACCACAACATTCAACGGAAATAAAGTGTTGACCCAAAAAAAAATTACTATTTGTGGTAAAGAAATGCAGACATTTTTGTAACACAGGGAAAAATAGCTTATTTTTCTCACCTATTTCTTTCAGTAGATTTTACATTAAATATAAAAGGACTGTAAATCAAAATTTTAATCAATGCTATTGGTTTAGTGTGAAATGTTAACTGCTCATTGATACAATGATTATTGCAGAAATTACAATTTTTTTAGGTGACACTAGCATGAAGTGGCATTTCTCTGTGAATAAAAGAGTTACACATCTTGGAAATGTTAGGTTACTTTTACAAAATCTTTTAACAACAAGTAAAAATTTTTTCTCCTGGAAAACTCCACAGTTGAGTTTAAAACACTCTGTTGGATAAAGACTCCTATTGAAAATGGGAGGAAGTAGAAACAGTAAGTGTATCGTTTAAAGATAGCCCTGTAAAACTCTTTTCTTAACATATTTCCCTGGAAATAAATGCCATTCATGAAGATTGTTGTTTCAGTATGGAACATTGTTTATGAATACATTATAGATACACACCTAAGAATATTATATATCCATAAGCTGTTCATATTCATCAACCTGTGTAAAGTGCATGAAGCAATCTTAGGCCAGCTATTGACTAGTAAAAATTCCCTGTATTCACGACACTCATTTTAGGCGTACTCTGTTAGCATGCAGGTGGGCAGATATAGTCAACAGCTTCTTTTAGATAAAAAACCACACTATAGAGGATTCAAGCTGTCAAGCTGCCAAACTACACATTACTGTCATCAAAATCACTGAGTTGGAGGAAGGGGAATGCTGGTTTCAATCATACCTGCCTTTTAAAGAAGTAACTTTGTACATGCTGAACTACTAACAGATTTCACCAAGACCTGTACTCACACCAACAAGTATTTAAAGGAGTATATGAGGAGTGAAATTCAGAGCTTATTTAAATTAATGGCTGAACTGCATTTGAAGCTAAAGGAGCAAGAGTTCTGCTTGATCTTTTGTTCTCCGTTCTGCAAAAGCCTGCATGAACTCCTCCTCTGCTGCAGTTACATTGGATTCACTGGGACACTGAAGAATCCCATTGTTTCAACAGCATTTTATAAAACAAGAAGTGAATCGGCAGTTTTCAGTTATCAGGAAATGTGTTGAGGAGGGAATGTCTGAGAAATGAAGGATGACATGCACATATTGCATAGAGGTTTGAGTATGATTTTTGAATTAGAGGTGATGCTCTCTCATGATGAATTCATGGTGCAGTTGAAAGACGAAAGAGCAGCACATGTCACAGCCCTCCCACTTTCTGCCTATCTGGTTGATTTGCCGCCATCCTGACAACTGCCACTTTCTTGGTTAATGATAGATCAAGTTTGCCCCAGGAAAGGAAAATCCCATTTCAGAGCTCCTCCCTCTGCCACACCAACTGTTGTACAAGCCTGGTCTAAGCAATGGCTGTAGAGCAGTGTGGGTACCAAAGTAGTATCATATCGGTCTTGAAAGCATCTGATCTTACTTCATCTAGTGCATATCAGAAGTCAATCCACTACGATCAAATATTTTTGCTTTTTTAAATATAATTTTAAAGTAGTATACACTGATGGAACTTCTGGAAACTGACTATTTTGTATTATTTTAAATGTTTGTCATTACCAACAAGAATTTAAAACTTAAGCTTGGTGCTTTCCTTATTAAAATACTATAGCTGAATATTAAAATGGAAAGCAGATAAACTTTGAAGTCACACTTGGAAGTTTTAAAAGAGCAGAAGTAAAATAAAACCTAATTCTCCTCAAAGCACGTTAGTGAAAAATGCAAAAATTAAAGACAACAATTAAAAAAATCTAATGTGTCTTTTGATAGAAAGAAAATGCTGAGTGGTCAGCTAACAGGAAGAACTGAGCTCACCAGTGTAACAGAGAGGCATTTCAGGATCCTAAGGAATGTCCTTCAGACAGAGGCTCATTCTGTTAAGCAGAAGGAGAGTCTTGTTGTGAAGATGGCCCTCTGAGAAGCCTCTGCTGTGGGCACTTCCAAAGACATATTTTGGTTGTGGAAGGATTAGAAAGACCCATTGTAAGCATCATAATGAATGAAAGTATACAAATGTAGCTTGGAGGAGGAAATTAGCTGTTTCCATGGAAGATTTTGGAGGAAAAGTTGTCATTTTTGTAACTGAGCATTTGAAGAGATGTACAGGTTCCAGTTTACATTTTTATATTAATACTGTGTATGTTTTCTTTCATACTAGTATCAGTTATGGACTTGTTTTTTAACCAGAGAAACTCAGTAGTTTTATCATGTTTCGCTTGATACTTTCTTCTTCCTTAAGAGACTTCATTATTATTGGGGTTCCCC
>WEKY01044592.1:10000-11954 GCA_013390045.1 Picathartes gymnocephalus
CTGCTCACATCATTCTTCCCACATTTCTACAAATGTAGTCTTAAAATGGGAATTCGATTTTACCAAAATTGTGTGTGAAAATCACGAATGGTAAAATAAAGCACTGTATCGTTTTGAATTGTGTTAACATCACCTTATACCTTCTTCTGTGATTACAGAATGTTGGGCATGTGTGGCGTAATTAGAGTATTGGCTTTTGCACCACAAGTTGTTTAATTGATCTGTAATAATTTTTCAATCATCTCTTTTTTTTTTTTTTACTAGTTAGAGACATAAACTGGGAATAACATGTAGTTACTAAATTTAAACATCAGTCACCTTTATTTGACAAGCAAATAGCATAGCTCTAAATGAATCAGCTGTCCACAGCTTATCTTAGTTCATATCTTATCCATGAAACTGTTACATATTGGAATGGTGAACTGAAACATGCCTATGAATATTGCTCTTACAGCTGTTTTTAAGCCAGCTTTGATTAACTGCAGAATGTTTATATTGCTTCAGTGTAAACATCTGATTCTTTTATATATATATATATGCATACGAGATATATTGTGATGGTAATGAATTCATTTCACGATGAAAATCCTCATGTAACTACAGCAAAAATATTTGAGAGATTTGCGGGTTAGGTACCTAATATTTAAAGACGTTTTTGCTATGGATATTTCTCAGATCATATCCTCTTTGTATTTCTCAGAAAGCCACAAACGTGTTTTGCTCATTTTCCAAACTGGCTAAGCACAAACCAGCTCCAATGTGAAAGATGAACTTAGCTCAATGCTCAGCCCAAGGCAATAATGCATGCGGATGGTCTTGACTTCGAGCAGATACACCTGCATCACTTTTAGCTGAACCAGAGAAGGCTTATAAGAAAGACACTAGATGCTTGTGTTTAGACAGCAAAATCAAACACTAAAGATCTGCTATGGGATGAGCTAGTCTTGATTCCCATAGATACTCAGTGCCTTTGGAAATTCCACAAAGTATCCAAAACCTACACTTAGGACTACAAGACAATCTATGTTCAGAGAAATTACTGAGCATATTTTTTGAGACTACTAAGCAGGATCTGTGTGAATTATTGATCATTCAATAATGATCAATACAGATGAAAAAAGTTATGAAATAAACTCTTTTTCTAAAGTACGTATATGAATACAAAGGAAGATTCCATTCTGATTGGGTTTGTACTGCCAGAGATCACTACCAGTAATTTTCGTATCCACTGCTTTGAATAGTTTAACTTGCCCTTTTTTTTTGCAGATAAAGTTAAAACCAATGTTTACTATCTCACAACAAATCCCTCCTCTTCCAGACATGCTATTAAGCACGCAGAAACAGGTGGGGGTGAAATTACATAATCTTCTTAGATATGAAGAGACATAATTTTGGGGGGTTTTTTTGCTTCTTTCAGGTACAAGTTGTCTTCTTGTTATCACTATAACAGTAGTTGGTTGGGGATTTTTATATACTAGCAAAGCATTAAGGAAAAGACTGAAATGACTTTTGATATGATGTAACAGGGTGATTGCAGTATTTCCCCCAGATTTTCAGATGGGTGTGGGAGTTGGTTAATTTTTAGAATTCTTTTTGATAGGCAAAATATTGTGATAATGTAAAATAGATTTTCTTTTTCTCCTCTTTAATTTTGGATGGTGGATAAGACACATCTATTCATGTCACCATATCAGTGTGATGATTTCAGCGTATGTGATCAATGATATGAAACTGGTGTAGAGATAAGTACACATGCTTGACACAAGAATTACTCTTAGGATTCAGGGGGTGGTTGTCTTTCAGCACTAGATGTTTTGGGTTCAAAAATCATACAAGAACAATACTGGAACTCATGCAAAGCAACTTTAGATGGGATCTCAGCTGGCATAAGATGGTATAATATCTGTGCACATACATTGGTTCATTTCCTCAAACATGATTTTTTTTTTTTTTT
>WEKY01044626.1:0-19908 GCA_013390045.1 Picathartes gymnocephalus
AAAATTCAATTAAAATTGAATTTAAAAAAAAATATTTTCTTCCTAAAAGTTGTCTAGACTATTAAGTAAGATAAGTTTTTTTAAATCCTATTCCTTGTGTCAGGTTTATTTCAGGCTGTTTATTTCATGGCAGCAATCCTGAGTGGTCCACTTGTTATACATACAGTATATTACATCCTCCACAGAATGTATCTAAAAAAAAACCGTTTTGAATACTTTTTGTGAGTTTTGCGTTATTGGACAAAAATGGGGAATGTTATGTCCTTACTGCTGCAAACCTCAGACTAGCTGGACGTGACTCTGTTTCAATGAGCTGTGTGCCCAAATAACTTACAAGAACATGGCCATTTACTGTCCCAAATCCAGATGCACCAATGAAGTTACCCTCTAGAATCACTACTAAAACTTTTGCTTGTCCAGATTGCTGGATTAAATATCCCTCCAGTGGTTTTCCAAGTTTATTAGTGATACTACTTTGAAGTATATACTTGGAAGAAAGATAATATTAATTTCCCTTACCAATTAAATAATTTTAGAAAACAGTACCAGAGGTTTTTGGCTTAGAGTTCCATGCCAAAATATTAAGGTATAAAGTATTGAAAATTCCTGTCTAAATATCTGTATTGTAAAGAAGGTTGTTCAGGTTTACACATTTTTTGCCTCTATAAACACTCAGTGACACAGACCATTTACTCACTTAATGTAATTTTCTGTGTAGTTCAGATTATATTATTATAGTTATTGTATATGGATTCCAGTGACTTTTCATTTAAAGAATATTTTCTAAGATGCTATTTGTCTTGGAGAGCTGCAGAGAAAGCAAATTAACGATTTGTACTCTAGTCTTTGGTCAGTCTCTTACTTAAATGTCCCTAAAATTAATTTGCAATTGCTGTTTTTATTGAGTCTCTTTACCCTTACACAGTCTCATGGTTTGGGCAATTCAAGGTGAATTTCTCAAATGTTTCACCACAAGGTGAAATGATCCGTGATGTCTGTTCTAAGCCCAGCTGTGTCCCACATAGGACTTGGGGTACCAGATGCCTCTGGGTATTGGTGTGCCTGGAGGCATTCTCAGCACTACATCCCTGCTTTTTCTGCTCAGTTGATTATGTATGCAAGATAGAGTTGTGTACCATTGCATTGTATGCACTGGCAGCTGGGGACTGCATGTCGTTTAACAAAAGCTGAGGTGAGAGACTGGCATGTCCTAAAGCTTCCTCTTTCTTTCTAGCACTTTAACACTCATATTCTTCTAGTGTTTTATGTAAATTTTTTTTTTTCAAAAAGAAATGAGTTTTGTGTTCTAAAGGCCAGTGACTCAGCCTAATGACCTGAAGATTGAGTCCTCAGATCACAGCCCACAGCAAATTTTGATGAGAGAGTTTCCAAGCTAGTGGAAAACTTTTATCCCTCTTTGGTATAGACCCAAATTTGCTGGCATAGTAAACCCAAATTTGTAATGCACACATCAGAGAATCCCAAGGACGTATTTCATGAATTAAATTGTCTTAACAGTGGCTGTAAAGAATTACAATATTCTTTGGGTGCTTAACAGAATATGCAAGTGCACAACTCTGTGGGATCTTTATGGTCCTGCTTTTGTCTATTACTATAGATTTTGCATGACAGTTGTATGGCAGTTATATTTGGTGCTAAAAAATAATAGAAACTACAGTAAGTGAGATGGAAATAAAAGTTAAGTTGAAATGCTGCATAACTAGTTGAAGAAAAAGTGGAAGTCATTTGAAGTGTACACCCTGCTATCTGTTGGATCTCTCTTTACAAGGGTGATCTGTTCTACAAAAAGTGTGAGAACTATCTAACAAATAATCTCTGCCAAAAACACGAAGAGCTGTGCTGATGCTAAGATGATTAACTTCCCTTCAGTTTATATGTGCCTAAGTATACTAAATATAAAAAGGAGAACGCCTAGAACTAGAGCAAATAAGCAAAATAAAAGTGTGAGCCACTGGCAATTACATTCTTGCTAGCAGAAGAAAAAAGTGGTCAAATGAGGATTTGTATTTTAGTACTAGAAAACATGCACACCTCTAAGAGTTTGGGGTTTTTTTCTGAGTTAAGTGAAACCCGTACAAATGTAATCTTTAATTTTAGGGATTACAGCTTCAGATTACATCTTCTATATTAAGTTTATTATTCTTTATACATGCTCCTGAGTCTTTTGACCAGAAAGGAATGAGATTTGAGCTCTTAAAGACTAATTGCCAGGTAAATTTTCAATCCCCTTGTCTCTTCAGGAGCGGCCATGAAAATGTTAGACAGATCTCTTGTATTCTGTGCTCAAAGGCATGTATTCTGTCATATTTTTTAAGATAAATGATAGTTGAGTTATTGTCTGTTGAACAGTCTGTCTTGTTTTGCCAGTATAATAGGAAAAATTAAATTGGTAAGGTGTTTAAAAATCATACCACTCGTAATATTTCTTCAGCTTTGTGGCACAAAGATCAGTAATATGGAGAAAGATGTTTGGTCATTGCAAATCAGAAGGAGAATGCCTTCTAAAAACCTTGAAAAAAATGTATACTAGAAGTTAAAAGAGGAATTAGCTCATAAAAATTTGAATTCTTAAAATGCTCTGTTGCAATATTTGAACATAAGAAGAGTGATTGAGGAGTTTTCTGGCTGATAATAAAGGCTGTTTTCACTGACAAGGAGCGCATGTGGTAAGAGCAAGTTATGCATTCACAACCACAGCATGGATTTGTTTTAAGGCTCTCTCTTACTATTATTCTGTGAGGTTCAGTGCTTCCCTTCCTACTTCTGCAGTAGTTATTTCTGCATTAGTATAATTTAAATTAGGATTGCTAAAAATTGTCTAAGTTAAGGCATAATGAAATGTTTCCCTGTGATTGTCAGAAGGCTGTATTATAAGAAAGGAATTGAAATAATTTGTTGATGCTGTAGATCAGCAGATCCTTTAAATGGAAACTAACTAGCAGCACATTAATGTGGGAATATAAAATATCAGAGAATTTCTTCCATGGACTTTTTGCACACAAAGATCATTTATCCTTACTACCACATGAAAATATCCAGTATAGTGCGAAAAAGGAAATATTTCTGGAATTGTTTGCTGTTGCTCAGTGGCAAAGGTAAAATGTAAAAAGTTAGGTCTTTTCTGTACTTACATCTCTGTAGCTTCTTGGATCCTCTGAGCAGTTAAGGACATTAACAGGATGGCTTGACTGCGAAGGTTTAGTCTTGCACATTGTTCTCAAGAGTGATTACGTGAGTCATTTGTGGGAGGGGTAGGGTTTTTTCAAGTGCTTGAAAAAAACCAACCCTGTTTGTATGCCAGTCTTGATTTGCTGCCCACTGTTTTATGGGATGTGAAAGCATCTATTTTTGTTCCTTTTACAATTAGTCTGCTCAAAGAGAGTAATTAGAAACAACACTTCCACCTCCCCCCTGAAGTTACGCATTACTGACTTTCGCAGAAGGGACTTTACCCAGAGGTTTTACTTGACTAATTGTTGACCAACTAAAATCCCTCTCATAGGTGAAAAACTTTGTTTATATGCTATCTGCATTTAAAAATAACTTAATTTACAGCAAAGAGCTGTGTGATCAGTACACGCTTTAGAACTTCTTCTTGCCGATGAGATCTGATGCAGCATGAGGAAACCTCAAAACTGAGACATACTGAGATGTGGTGTTAAAGCAGACATCTCTAACGCTCATGGGCATTCCCAGCAGGGTTTTAGTATCATAATGATGAGGATTTACAGAAATGCCTTTCAAAGTATATGAGGGAGTTTAGGAACTCCGGGAGTTAGAGAAATTATTAAGAATGTCTGCCTTGGTAAGCTGTTTATTGCATTTTAAGCAGTAATAATAATAATAACAATAATGAAAAACATAAGGTAAATACATGAAAGATAAAAAAATTTCTAAAACACAAATCTGATTCCCCTAAAATAATATTGTATAAGAATGAATGGCTAGGGAGTAGAAAAGGAATGGGATATCAGATTGTGAGTTAACCCATCTGTACCTGAAATAACCTTCTTTCTGGGTGAAGAACTTCTAATGTAAGAGTGAAATTGTGTGTTTGCTAAGAGGGTTTTGGAGATCAGAGATAGATGGAAAATCCTTTCGTTTGCTGTTAGAGTCTGTGGTTGAGAGTTACCTGGGATTTTCCCCAAAAACTGATACTGATCATTCATGACTACAGAGGACTGTTTCATGACCTCATTTAGTGGCCTGATTTTAAACAACCAACAAGGCGCGATAAGGCTATTTTTGGCGATCCAACCCGTGCAGAGTGTAGGATGCCTCTTTGGAAGTGTTAAGGCTGTGTTCACAGCACAGGTGTTGGCTGACTGTAGTGGTGAACATGTGTAGAGAGATAGGATCTCTATTAACACGTCCATCTTACCAGAAAGCCTAAAGAAAATGCAGATCTAATGACAAAGTTAAAACTGAGTGGACTTTGTGTTATAGGAAATGTTTTTGCTATAGCAGAACGCAGAGCCTTGTGAGCTACTTTTGTACCTACTTGGAGCACTTGGTTGACACTGTACACTGATTTTTGTGGTGTTGAACTCTCAGCGTACACATGACTTATTTCCCCTTAGGTGCCAGAGAGCTGAAGGGCTCTATCTAGGGCTTTCAGCTCTTCAGTCTTAATGGAGCATTCATCTTGTAACATCACATTCACAGAGTCTTTGGGAGAACTTGCCAGTCTTATTCTGGATTTTTTCTGTACTTGTTTTTGAATAATTTTTTAATTATTCAGCTTCACCAGAGAGAAAAATTGCTTTAAATGAAGTAATGAGAATTCAGGACTGTTTAAAAGGAAATTGCACAGGGAACTTGCTTCATGTGTACGCAAAGTAATACCACAGTGTGGTTCCCTGTCCAGACCTAAAGTATGCTGTAGAAATGGGAAATTTTGAGATACGCAGCCGTGCCTTTGCCCAAGGGCTGACATTAGTACCCCAGCTTCTTATTAAAGGGAATGTTTGTTTCAGAATTGTGTTAACATTATAAAATAATGCCAATATGTGTTTCCTGCTTTGATCTGATAAAATATTGCCTTCCTTTGCTTAAGATACAGTAGTAGATTGTGCCCTTTGAGTCACACTGGTGTATTAGCTACCGATCTAGCCTAGCATGATGTCATGCTAATGCTTGAGCTAAATGGTACAGGTTGCGTTCTTTCACTAACTGTATATCCTTCTAGCTGTTTGTTTTCTGTTCTGATACAGCTGCTGTTGGTCCAATATCTGTTTGACTGTTCCAGGATTTGAACATTTATATGAAAAAATGGTTGTGTGTCAGAAGGTGTTTGTGTTTACCATATATGTGCAGACATACATTTGTGTTTACCATATATGTGCAAACACTTACTGTTTTGCTTTTGGCAGGCAAGGTGAGTAGCATGGAACCCAGCAGGTTACAAAATATATTGTTGGATAGTCTTGGCATTAAACACTAAAGCTTACCTTAGGATAGATGTCTGACTTCTGACTTCATGAGTGGATTGTAAAGTGTTGGTTAGATGGTTGGTCTCAAATTTTAATGAACTCCAAGTTGCAGGGATTCTGCAGAGGTATCCATGGGACAGGAGGAACCTTTCTTTTCACCTCCAGTTGCATTTTTATTCTTTCTCTACATTCTTGTTGCTTTCCTGTGAGATATTTGTGTTGGATAGTGAGTGTTGGGTAACAAAGCCTAATGCTTTTGCTGCTGGTGAGAGACCTCAGGCAATGGGGTGTCCTACTCATGGGTAGTGAAAGGGTTGGGTGCAGTAGGAGGGTCCTTTGAGTCCAGGGCTCCAGCAGGAAGAGGAACACAACTATCAAAGGTGGTCACATTCCACAGAGTTACCTAGTTTTAAGGAATTTTACTGTGAATATTTAGCATGTTCATAATAAAGGCTGGCCCCTTAAGTGTAATATGACAGTGTTTGGACAGACTGTAGGAACACAGGTCAGTGCAGTAACTTAGTAATAGAATTGCAAGTATTTTGCCTGTATTATGCAGCTGTTTGCATGCCTGTATTATGCAGCCTGTTTTTATAAGTGATATTTTTAGTCCCCCCAAAAATACGTTGTTGTGAATTTGTCAGTTTAATGGTTTTTTGAAGAACTTGAATGAAGAAAAACATAGCACCGCAGTTAGTAAGTGTAGTGAGTCATTCTGAATAAAATAGCAAGTTATTTCTGCAAACTTAATCCCACAGAGCTTCTAGTGACAAAAGCAAGTATTTTTGCAGAAGCTACATTTATTTAGCTGTCTAACCCTTTGTTCATGTGTTTTAGAACCATTTTTCCTCTGTTTTGTGCATATATTTGCTAGTGCTGTTTTATTTTAATGTGCATTTAATAGTGACTTTTAGACTTCAATAGTGCATTTCTCTTATAAGATGTACTTGCCCCTGACTTTTTCTTCTCTGACAGTAATTTTTACATCCCCAATTTATTTTTTTCAAGGATATTGTTTCTACATGTCTTTTTTTTCCTCTGTACAAAACAAATCTCATCAATTCATATGATACAGGGTGTTCCTGTCTGGTCACTGTATTTCTGTTTCATTGCAAAGATTGAAATTTAACATGCTTTTCAAAATGAGGATATAATTATTGTAGAGATGGCTACTACAGTACATCTTTGGGATGGACATGGTATCCATGTGGAGTATTCAAACTCTAGAATTCAGTTTTCAGATTTTAGAGTTTTCTGGTTTGTTTGAAAATTTCGTTTTCTAACCCACGTGACTGAAATTAACTTCCTAAATATGAGGTGGGCAAAAACTCAGTTCAGAGTCAGCATATGCTTGTGTCTATAGTCCTTCTTTGCACACAGACATCTCAGATTTCTAGTAGAAGTTAATCATGGCACTTGAAAAGATGCTCCTGATACTGTCATAGTATAATGAACAAAGGTCTGGGGCAAAGGTCTCTGCAAAAGGAGAGAAAGTACAGGAGAGGAGAGCAAACTAAAAGAGGTGAGAGGGAAAGCAAAAAAAAAAGAGGATAAGAAAGAAGTGAAGGAAAAGAAAACACTGAAGTAGTCCTTCAATAAGAATATGTTTTCCTTGCAGATGTTGAATCTGATATATGCTACCAAACAACTAATTAACATAACTAAAGGAGTTAAGAACCAGTCCTTTTATTTACAGTGTGTGGTTGGGTGTTTGTACCTGTCTAGTGCAATGCAGGAACAGAAATTCCTCCAGTGATCATGAGCTTCAGCAGTAAGGCTTTGATTATTCACAGAACAATAGAGTAGCTTAGGTTTGACAGGACCTCTGGCAGTCATCTAGTTCAACCCTGCGTTCAAAACATGTCCAACAAGAATGGGTTATTTTGGGCTGTGTGTCCAGGCTGTATATCTGAGGATGGAGATTGTAGCTCTGGGCAGTCTGGTACAGTATTGGACTTGCTCCAGTATATTAATACCTTTCTTGAAGCATGAAGCTCAAAAGTGGACACAGTGATTTAGGTTCAGGCTCAGAAGTGCTGAGCAATTACTTTTCTTGACCTGATGATAACACATTGATAGTGCTGTCCTGTATGTGATTGACGTTTCCTATAAGGATAAACTGACACTCAAAGGCTGACTAACACTGCAAGTATTCTTCAGGCTGACTAATACTCAAAGGATTCTCCAGCTCCTTGTCTGCAAATCTGTTTTCTAGTCAGTCTATGCCGTTGCACAGGGTTATTCCAACACAGATGGAAAAGTCCACAGTTACTTCTGTTGAACTCCCTAAAGTTCCTAATATCAGCCCATTTCTCAAGTCCATCAAGGAATAGCTGAATGTGGTCCTGCTCTCCAGAGTATTGACTGCTCCCTCCAATTTGATTTCACTCGCTAAGTTTGTTGGGAGTGCACTCTGTCCCGTCATCCAGGACAGTCATCCGGGTTGTTTAATAGACAATAGTGTTCATCCCAGTATAGTTCCGTGATGGAAACTGCTAGTAAGTGGTTGCCATTAAGGTTGGTGCTGCTGATCAGAACCCTTTGAGTCCTGCAGTGCAGCCAGATTCCCTCAAATCTGTTTATACAGTGCCTATCTTCCCTGTTTTTCTTTAAGGGCTGAAGAGGAAACCAAGTCAAAGGCCATCCTAAAGTCAGAGTGTACAACATTTGCCATCTTCCCCTTCCTAATCCACAGCACCAGAGTCACTCTTGGTAAATCCATATGGGATATTAGCAGCTGCCTTGTCCGTCACATAGCTGGCAATGGCTTCTAGGAGCTTTGCTCTGTAACTTCCGCAGGGATAGAAGTGAGGCTTGTGGCTACCTGGATCCTCTTCTTGCCCTCCNTTGCCCTCCTTGAAGATGGGTGTGACATTTGCAGTTATCCAGTCATCAGGAACCTGCCCTAATCACCATGATGTTTCAGTGACATAGCATTGGCCACTTCCCTCAGAAACCTGGGGTACATCCCATCTGGTCCTTTTGCCTCCTGTATGATCAGCTGGGTTCAAGAGCCTCCAAAATGTCTTTCTTTACAGCAGGTGTTGATCCAGGCCCACAGGAGGCTCAGAGACCTGCAAGGCCTGAGAACAAAACTAACCAGTGAAAACTGACCCAAAAAATACATTGAGTGCCATGGCTTTTTTCTTGTCCTTTGTCTCTGGGTTCCACGTTTTCCTTAACCATCCTTTTGTTGTCCCTTACTATGTCAGCCATATTCTAGTACTATTATGTCAGAACTGCTCTGACAGACCTGCTGTAGATAAGCAGCATCCCCATATAGATATTCTAAAACAAGGCATCAGTAAACTATTGAAAATTCTGAAGGCAACAGAAAATATTAAGGGAAATTTTCCAAGTGCAAAATTATATAAAGAAAATGGAGGGTGAAAGTTTAAAATTAATTGTGATGAATTTCCACGCAGTGGAGTTGCTTATACAAATGAGTTTCACACAGTATTTTGAAGGGCACCAGTTTTGGCATTTTAAAAAGAGATGCCCGAATGGATATTTGGGTAATACTTATTCATATTAGATGTGAACTCTGTCTGAAAAACAAACACTAATGCCTTTAGGAACATACCTCTGTGCTGCCTATGAACTTACTGGTGTAGGAGAAAAGGCCCATCACTAGGTTTCCTCCTCTAGGCCCATCACTAAGTAGTTCCTCTAGGTTTTTGAGTACTGAGCAGTGTCAGAAACTGGACTTTGAATTAAGTTGATCACTATTCTGGACTGGGGTGGTGCTTTCTGTGGTCTCTGTTGACATAAATGGTGAATACTAACATTTAGGGAACCTTTTAACATTCTCTAATCTCTTTTTAAAATGCACTTGCAGTCTTGGGAAATTCCTTTTTGTAATTTCCCATCTTATGATTGAGTGCACTCTTGCATGTGAAATCTCTGTGTCTGAGTCACTCAGTCCTGTTTATCACAGGATCAATAAAACCTGAAAAGCATGCCACAATTGTGGTGTTCTCTCAGTTAATTGGTTAGAGCAGAAAGAAATAATTTTAAAATACTTTTCTGAGAAGAGAAAAGATAATTTCTTTGTTTTTCTTCTGTCTTCACTTATAAAACCTGATTTATTCAGTGAATATTGTCTACAGTGGAATAACTTCAGATGAAGAGTAATTTTTTTATGTTGCTTTCTTATAGCATTTTGACTCTTACAACTTAAATAATTTTAGTTTATTTCAAGAATGTGCCGTGTGCGTTTATAGAGGTGTATTTTGTTTGTATAAAAAGGATTATATTCATGTTCACAAGCTCAGTCTAGGCATCTGGTCATTGTACAAAGGGCTTGAAGTGTTAGATTCTATGAATCTCCTTCTAGGGATGGTTTGAAAACTTAAAAACCAGCTTGTGTTGTGATTAAGATGAGGACCCTAAAGGAAGTTTTATTTGTAGGGCCATGGAAGTAACTGGCGAAGGGAAGTTAAATCAAACTGTCAGTATTCCCATCTTAGATACTGTGCTCTATTGACAATTCTCTAACACCTTAAGTCTGGGTAAATACCAGGAGCGTAGCTTCATAAGTGAAGTGGTTTCCTTAACCTTTTGGGGAAGGTAAAATCCTTACCATTTGTCCATTTGAATCATACAAGTTTTGTTCTGATTCAGGAGATTACTGCTGTTCTTGTTGTGTACTGTGCTTTATAGAAAGAACTGCTATTAAATGAAATGTGTTGCCTTCTCTTCTGCCTCCAGTCTTAAACATTTGGAAATAAAATACTTTTTGTCACTTATTCTTATTTACTAATGAATCTATTACCTAGAATGCCACAAATTATCTAGTGTTGGTTCCCAAGGAAGACCTTTATTTGCAAGGTGGTGTAACATTTTGATTGTTATGTACTTAAAATTCACTCCTTTTGATTGTTTGACACTACTGTTGCTAGCATCATTCTTATAACCATCTGTATCTTTCTTTTTGCAGCTTGGGTCCTGTGTTTGCGCTGTTTGTTCCATTTTATTCCTCCATTCCAAGAGTGCAGGTGACACAAGTATTGGGACATTTTTCTATCACAAACAAGTCTCTGGTCTACATACTGGGTTTACAGGTATGGTATGTACTTGCTTGTTCATCTTTTAATAAACGAATAATGTAGTAGTTAGTATTTCTGTATGTTTGTCCATGAATTTTGATGCTTCCATGTGCATGATTCAACATGCATTTAGCTAGTAACTAACCCATCAGTTAAAACATAGAGAAACATGTGTTTCTAGTATGCTGAAGAGGTGAGCAAGTGATCTGTTGTTACCTTGTCTTACATAGGAAAATGTAATAGACAGTTCTACAGGTTTCTTTTTTTTGGTTGGTAAAATGAATTTGATGAAAAGAGATTAAAATGGAACCTGATCCTAAAGCATTTTTATCTTTCACCTTTCTGGTTTGCTTATATTCTTGAATTTGCTTATTTTTCCCTCGTCTATTAGAGTTCAAACAAAGCTGTAGAATACAGTATTTTTTATGGTAAGACTGTTAGTAAATAATCAATGTTGAGGCTGAATTTCACTTTTATGTAAATTAATCTTATTTATATCAAGCATTACCGTGTGACAGGTAGTTTAAAATAGTGTAACATAGAATAATATTCTGTGAAATATGACTGGAAAAATATAGCTACTTGGTATAGAAAGCCGGTAATTATTTTACAAACCCCCAAACCCTGCAGCCTAGAAATGAATGGACACTTGTGTCACAACCTGAATTATGAAATAGGAGACATGCAAATTTATGAGAAATTAGGCTCACTTCTGTATATTCTAGGGATTCAAAAGTAGCTCTGGCACTAGCAATGGGGAAAACACCATAGTTATGTGAGATGTGGTAGAGAGGATTTAAGTAGTCATTTTCAGAATACTGACTTGTGCTCCACATGAACATTTCATTCATCCTCTTTCCTGTTCAGTCTTTGATTTCCTTCACTTTCTGCTTCAGCACCTTATTTTCTTGATCTTTCAGAAATCTTGTTTCCTCTCTTCTGAACCCATCAATTCCACTATTATGACAGTCATTAGAAAAGCCATGATATTATGTGACCTGTTTTCCATTGTGTCTTTTGCCTCTCCCTTTCACACACACAGCACCTCCAGTGCAGATCAGTGCTGTCACTGACCCCGTATCTCTGTGGGATCTCTGCCTGCTGCGCACAGAATGATTGCTGCCATCACACAGAGGCTCAGGGAAGACTCATTTGCCTTCTCCTCATTTGTAAACCCTGCCCTTATCTCAAGTCACTCTTTCCGTAGTCTAGAGGGAAGGTGTTCTCATGATTCAGTCAGCATCATACAGAAACATTTTACTAACCATTTTCAGTCCATTTTTCCAGTTGGTAATAACCTTCTCCAGGTGATTAGTCACATACTTTGCTAGAAACAATGGGCTGCCATGTTGGCTTATCAGGATTTTTTAAAAAATTTGCTCCAAACATGTTTCTGTGATTTCATGTCAGCAAATATGTCACTGGGTAAGAACTTCATTTCTTTAATTTTGATGCTTGTGCTTAGTCTGCTTGTGACTGCATGTCTGAGAGCTTCACTTGGAGTGCCTGCCTGCTTGGAACTCTTCTCCAGTTGCTGCTGAGTCATTTCCTTTGCTTCAGTCTGTCTTTCAGACCTGTTTTTCTGTGCAGCCTATAACTGACATCCTGTTATACTTAGTAAGCTATATGAAAATAAAATGTATTGTTCCGTAGAAGGAGAACAATTGTTGGATCTCTGTGTTTTTTCCACTTGCTGCTTCTGGAATACTTTTTTTTTTTTAAATGTTAAACTGAATTTTAAGAGGTAAAAGTCTGACGTCTCCCATTGTCATGATGAGTGTATAACCTATATCATATTGCAACTTAGTGGTTCAACTTAGTGGTTACAACTCTGTAAAATAAAAATTTAAATCTCTGCTTTTGTCTTCTAGCTCTTAACCTCTGGTTCCTACATCTGGATTTTAGCCTTAAGTGGATTGGTAAGTCTTACTGTTGTAAAAAATCATGTATTGCTTAAAACACTGTTATGTATGTGATCAACACAATGTATTTGGACTCAAACCCACATATTACCAAGTAACATTTTGTGTTCGTCAGTATAAAGTTTTCCTCTTCAACTTCCAAATATGTAAAGCACTGACCAGCTGGTGATAAACTGACAGACAACAAAATTTCTGGTTAATATTTTCAGGGTGCCACTGCTCTCTGCCTAGAATTAGTTTTGTTGCCATGGATATAGCTGTGCACCCACAACATGAATGAGATTATTGAGGAAATGGTAGAAATGTGTACCCCAGTTTGGGGTTTGTTTTTTCAGTTTTCAGCAAGCCTCAAGCTTTGATTCCAAAACTCAGGTTTTAATAACTTTGCTGTGCAGATTTTTCATGCTTTGCTGTTCTCCTAGGAGATCTGTAGTATAGCTGTTTCTCACAATGACAACGGCAGTAAGGGTACAAAATCATCGGTTAGATAAAGGAGGTGTGATCTGTCTTCTTCCTTTTTGACTTTGTTCTTGGTACTAAGGCACTTAGTGCTGAAATAGATTGTGCTAAATCTTTCACATCGTTAGATACTGATAAGCTTCTTTTAGAATTTTACAAACTTAGGAGCTTAGACTGATTTCTTGGCCCAAAAGACTGTAACCTTTCCCAACAGCAGGAGTGCCACCACTTCCAAGGGAGCTCCTTATTAAGTTGATGGAGTCTTGAGTCAAATTATGCCCTTGCTGTATAGAACCTACTAATGTGAGTTTGGGTTGAGCTCAGAGGCAATGCTGCTACAACTCAGTAGTTTGGTCTCTTACCATTTGCATTGACTGCTGCAAAATATTCTGTGAGTTTCTAGGATAACTAATAACAGGAGTGATGGAACAGCAAATAGTGATGTCTGTTTGATCTTGCTATAAATATCGATGAAAGCAGTGCAACTAACAAACCAGAATCTCTCCCTGGAAATCAGCCCAAGCCTCTGTGCCCACCGAGGGATCTGTGACTTCCTCCAAATGCACTACCCTTCCTGTTACTCTTTTAATAGCCCTTCCTTTCAAACAGGTGTTCATTAGAGAGGGAAGGAAAAGAAAGAAATGGAAAGGCATTTTAACTCCCTTTCTCCTAATGACAGAAGCTCTGTGTATACTTGGTTATACAGACATATAAAGAATAGCTATTTTTTTTCATAATACATTATGCAGTTCTTACTTTAATTCCCTCTTAATTTAAAGTTTTATTTTTCTGTGTAATGAAACTTGCTCAACTTTCTTAGTAATCTTTTTTATAAATTAGCTTTTTTTTTTTTCTTTCAGGTTGACAGTTTGTTTTACTTAGGTGTAAATCCATAGGATTAAATTGAGTTACCTGTGTGTCACAGGAAGGCTAAAAGATCATTTCAAGTTTTCATGTTGCGTCAGTCAGCATGAATTAAGTCATTGTCAATGATGTTGTGTTTTCAGTCTCAATTTTTTTCCTCAGCAAGCAGAGAGCTGCACTCCACCACTTTGTGATAAGTGCTGCAATTTGAAAATAAATTAGTGTTAGGAATTTCAGTCTTTTTTTTTTTTTTTTTTTGCATAGCATATCTGCCACACTTCTGTGATTAAGAAGTCTCTTTTTCTCCTCTGTTAGAAATTGTAATGTGACATGTTTTGAGAAAACTTGATAACAGAATAAAGTTTCACGGTATATTAAATAATCTGAAGAAGCATATGCAACACTATAAAGGTGCCTTTTAGCACTACAAGTGTAGTTGGTTGATAACATACGTATATGTACAATTACAGAAATAGATTGTCAAATTAATGTTAAGTCATTCTGACAACCTGTGTTATATAATTCTTACTACTCTTGACATTTTTCTAACTTACTAGCTTAGTCTTTGTGGTCTCAAATTTTCAGGTATTTGTACAAAAAGGATGAGTATATGGTCGAACATCAGGTCAGATAGGTGTGATATTTAGTCACTAGTTCATTGCCTGTTAGACACTTCACTGTATTTTTAGCACTGAAGAGCAATTAGGCACTCATATGAGTGTATTATGATGCTGTTCTGTAATTTAGCTTTTATTGCACTTCTGCTTATGTGGACTATCAAAATGGATGGTGCCAGCACAATTTCTGAGCTGTTGTCAGTTTCCACTTTGTCTTCACTGTGTTCCTGATTTACGTTTATTTAAATTCTTACAATCTATATTTGAACATGACCAAGTAGGATCTGACTTCCCCATTACGCCCTTGCAAGTATCATTATACTTTCTTGTGAATTCCAGGCAGGGTATAGAGGTACTGGGAACTGTACTGCCTTGTGTTCTTGTTTTCAGTGGTTTTGAGTGATGCCATCATTACACAAATGTGTGTATGAGTCTATGTGTGCAGGTAGGCATTGATGTATTGTGCCTGGTGATGGGGAATTTTTGACAATTTGTAGTTTTGATGGTGAATTGTTCTCAGCTGCAGAAATTACAGCTCGTGTTTTGTTATTGGAATACAAAGTGCTTCCATGTAGTGCATATCATTCAGTTTAGTGAAGGCCTGAAACAGTTTCTTCACTATTTTTTTTTCTTTAAAATAGTCAAAACAACTTAGGAAGTGGCATTTGTGTTTCATTGGTTGTATACATCTTCCCTCTCTTTTTTTTCCTCCCACCCTTTTAAAATCTCTAGGATTCCCCCTTTACATTTTCTCTTGCTACAGTCTTGTAGGATTGAAATTTGAGAAGTGTGTCAAGGCTCAGTCATAGCTAGAGCTCTCCTGCTTTAAAGAAGTAAGCTCAGGTTGGTGACCAGCAGAAGACATGTCCCACAAAGACATGTGGTCCCCTCCACTTTCCAGGACAATGTTGTCATCAGACAGATCACATGCCCTGGGTTTTTCTGAGTAACTTAGGACTATATTTGATAGGGGGAAGGTATCTTTGAGGCCCTTTCTATGATTTTAGTGTAGTAGCCTTTCTTCTTATCAAGTGTTGGTTTTTTATTTGTTTGCAAGATGACTTGCACTGCATAAAGTTCAAAATTTGGAACCCACCAAGTCTCCTGTGAGCTGCCTTGAATTTATGTAGAGTTCAATTCAAACCTTAAGGAAACTGAAATGGAAAAGTTTCTAAAACCCTGCTTGACTTCTGGATTTCATTAAGCCAAAAGCAAGTTTTTTGCATTGTAACTGTGCTACCCTGGAATTTACTTCTCAGATTGTATGAAAAGTTGTGCTTTTTATATTTAGATATTGGAAAATGTAAAGGATCTGTAATTTAGAGCTTGTACTTTAATGGCTTAAGGTTAAGATAGAAGGTTCAGACGGTGTTGCGTGCATGGTTTTAATTTCAGTTCTGTTTTTTTGAGTACATTAGTTATTATTCATAATTTTGAAGTGGCTAACTTTGTTTTACATAGACTACAGTTATCTGCTGTTAAGTGCTCCCAGGTGTACTTGGATTGTACTTTTGAGTTCTGTTTGTTAAGAACTTTATCCATTCTTTCTCTTAGTTCTTCATTCAGCTGAAGTGTTTTTGTATAGTGAATTCATGTCCTTTGGAATTGGCATTTATAGGATAAAATGTGATTCAGCCTTGAAGCAAAATAATTAAACCAGACTTTCATTGTTTTAGTTCTTGTCTTAAAAATAGCATTAGGTAGTTAATATCTGATCAGACCTAGGAATCATTGATTTTCTTGTTGTTTTTCTTCCTCTTTCACATTTTTCTTCAGTGATTTTGAACAATTCATGCTGAATTCTTTGTTGTTTTAAAAAATGTTTTGAAGGGAATGCAGAAACATTTGTATTACTCCACAGTATAGTGTTCACATGTAAAATACCATCCTTTCTACATACTTAAAATTAGTATTAAATATGTGCTTTCTCAAAGAGAATTTTTGGTCAGAGTCTGTTAATGTATGCAGTTACCTCCACATTCATGTCCTGCTGTGCATTGTCCTTCATCCTCCAGTTAGTCTGGATATTCTTCAGTCATCCACATTTAGTCTCATGTAGGTCTTTAGTCAAAGTATGATATTTCTTGAACTCTTTGTGACTGTGATTATGAGTGGATTCAGGTAAATGTTAGTTAACTGTTGGATCTAGTTAATTTCTGAACATTTGACATTGGTGTTACAGGATAAATATCAGTAATATTGCTAATATCAGTGAGACTACTCACTAATTAAAAATTCTGCCTGTGCTTAAGTACTTATGTAAGTAAAACTGTGTGTTTTGTGGGTAACTGATGTGATTTCCCTTTCCTGATAGAACTACATACCAAAGAGCAAGTACTCAGTTCGCAGAATCACTGAGGGTAACATCTCATCCAGCCTCCCTGCTCAGTCAGGGCCACCCAGAGCAGCTTTCCCCAGGACCATGTTCTGATGGCTTTTGAGTATTTCCAAGGATGGAGACTCTACCACCTCCCTGGGCAACTTGTGCTAGTGTTCAGTCAACCTCACAGTGAAAAAGTGTTTCCTCATCCTCAGAGGGAGCCTCCCATGTTTCAATTTGTACCTGTTGCCTCTCTTCCTGTCACTGGGAATCACTGAGAAAAGCCTGGTTTGGTCCTCTTCGTTTCCCTTTAGGCATTTCTTACTTTTGATAAAATCCCCCTGGGCCTTCTTTTGTCCAGGCCAAACAGTCCCACTTCTCTCAGTCTTTCCTCATGGGAAAGATGTCCTCATTCCTTTGATCATCTTTGTGGCCTTGCACTGGACTTGCTCCAGCAAGTCCATGTCTCCTGTGCCAGGGAGTGCAGAACTGAACTAAGTACTCCAGCTGCAACCTCAGCAGTGAATAGCTTGTGAAGTGCATACCTGAAATAAGAAATAGAAAAGCAGTAGAGGAACAAACATTAGAAAATGAAAAAAAACCCATTGTCTGTCTGTCTACTAACTTCAGGACAGATGCAGATATCCACATGTACATTAACACATGTGCTGAATCCTGCCCAAAACTAACATGAAGTATTTGTGTGTGGACAATGCTCAGTGTTCAGCTGAGTAACTGTAAGTGACTTCATCTGAGTGTCACTACATTCTACTGACTTTATTGACTTAACGCTCCCTGTGGTGGGAGCTTTGACACCTTGCCCATGTCTAGATGCGAACACATGACAACTGATTAAGGTACCAGCACTTATTCCTGTATCAGTTAATGCATCTGAGAAAAAAAGGAGTTGATTCATCTGGAATACAGGGGATGTTGGTTTGGAAGTGAGGTTGTAATTGTCTGGAGAGGAGGGAGATGCAGATATTTCCAACTCTGGAGGAAAGAGAAAGCAGTGAGAAGGGACCGAAAAAGGCAATAACGTGCCATAAGATACTTTCTCTTTTGTATCTGTGGCTTCTGAGATCCTGTAGAAAAATGGATATTGGGTTTCAGTTCGTATCTCACTTCTAAATATTTCTCTTAGATCTGAGGAAGACTTTCTGTGTCCAAAACATGGTCTGTTTGGTCAACTATACCAACTGGTTCATTAGGAATTAGATTGTTCTATCAACATTTGCTTTTTTGGCAGCAGTGTTACTCTTTTTCAGATAGGGAGTCCATGAGAGTAATTCAGCTGTGTGTGTGTACTTTGGAGACATCTGCCAAAGGATGAGTTACATCCTAAGAGTGCCCGTTTCTCTCTGTTGACTATGAGACCAACTTTAAACAACCAGCTCATAAGTAGGCTTTTAAATTACAGATATCTGTGTTGGGTCCAATTAATCAAATCCTGATCTTTTAATTAAAAAGATTGATAATCATCACCTACAGAATGCTGGCAGAGACCTAGGGAACCTATGCTTAGGACACAAGTACAAGTTAAGAATAGCTGTGCTGTGCTGAAATGGCAGTACAGTCATGATTGCACATACACAATATTTTTTACCTGATAATGATTCCATCTGACCAATAAAGCAGTGATGAACTCTGAAGGAAAAAGTTTCAAAGTATCTGGAAAATTTATGAGCCAAATCAACTGGACACAAAATTGAAGAGAAATATTTTAGTATCACTATAATCTTATTTTTCTCTCAAGGTGTAGCTCATGCAAAAACCTGTGTATAGTATTTGCAACAATTTCCAAAAAAGGAAACCCAAACATAATAATCTGTTATAATTGTGATAGAAGTTGAAAATACATGTGTAGTTGGTTTATTTGTTGGGTGGTTTTCACACAATCCCTCTTGGTTTGATAAATGCTTTCTCTAATGAAGATAAATACAGAATCTTGACACAAACTTCAGCCCATGTTTTGATTCTAGTTGTATAGAATTCAGAACATACTAAGGATTAAGCAGATAAAATAAATATAAAAATTGTCACTTCACCCTAAGAAAACTATTTGCTTTTCATTTGTTGGTATCTGAAAAAAGCCAGGTCTTGAGTACCTATGATGAATATATTTACATTTTTCAGAACAAAATAATTGAGTGTTTGATGTCAAGTTCTGTTAGGTAAAATGATTTTCAACATCATTTTCTACACCAGTCTGTCTACTTTTTTTCTGTTTGATTTCCTTTTTTTGGTGTTAATCGAGTACAGTGAGTTTAAATACATAAATTTTAAATACCAATCCAGCTACTAGTGGAGCATATGTGTCTTTGCCATGTAAAATAGTGGAGACCTTCCATGTTTGGTTTACTTAATGTACAGAGAAACTACAGCCACTTCCTTTTTCTTAAAAATGTAAAACTTTGGAAGGACATGAGGGAAGGGGAAAGGAAGTTAGGTTTTATATGGGTGCAGGAGGAGGTTAGGAAATTTCATGTGAAGAACCAGTAGTAAGCCAAAGTGTTAAGAAACAGAAAATCTATAAGCACGCTTTTATTCTGCAGTGTGCCAGAGAGCTTCCAGCATTCTCCATTTCCTTTTCTTAGCACTGTGCCACATACAATATGGTGGATGATGCTGTGAGTAACAGAAGTTAAGATTCACCTTATGTTGCCAGCCACAAATTCTCCATTTTAACAGTGTGAACATAACCACAGCATCTTTTCGTGGTGACTTTTGGAGGCTAAAATACAGTGGAGGCTCCTCTGTTTGGGGGAAGTAGCTCTTCAATCTGATGTGCAGTGCTGAAGCTGGTATATAATGAGATCATCTTATCATCATTGAAGAAACAACATTGCTTTGCTTTCTTAAACACTAGAAATACACTCAATGTCAATAACAAAAATGTAACAATGTCAGTGTAAAAAGTTGCTTTATACTTTGTCAAAGCTTATGTTTTTAAAAATGGTATTTATCAAGTTCTCCGTATGAACCAGCTAAAGAGGAAGTTCTTTGGAAATACTTGACATTAAGATGACACTGAGCCAGACTGAATTACAAGACCTATTTTAGCTACAAATGTCTCCATTTTGGGTGTATTGGAAATGTGGAAATAGCTGTCTCATCCTCACTAGGTGAAACTTATTGAAAATTCGTTATAACTGACCATAGCATTTTAAAGTTTCTTACACTTCCATATAATAGTGTTGCATGAGGGGTCCGGGGGTCCAGAAG